>JAVYIG010016346.1:0-31599 GCA_035222895.1 Strongylocentrotus droebachiensis | reverse complement strand
CCGGATGGACGCGGTTATATCAAAGCTCTTGCCTTGCAGTCGGTTATGAAGTATCGCCCACTGCATGAGCGTGATGCGACGGCCATAGTAGACCAGGACAGTGAGGCCGAAGAGTGCTGCGGTAGAACCCACCAGGAGAGCGGTTCTGCCGTTCTTTCTCAGACCCTGTACACGGACCAGGTTATCACATAGCTAGTTGATTACCACTTTACCAGTGACTTGTCGGTAATTTCACTTCTTTACATTAAAATATTTGAAAGATTTCTGGGGGTGTCAGTTTTCGCTAGATCATTTTCATCTGAGGAAAACATTGTGCCGTTGATTTTTAAATGAGTTGTACATTTTTCGCAGGTTTTAAGTGAACTGTTCCAGCTGTTTATTGAGCAAGCAAGTGGTGTGGTAGCCAAGATGCAGAGTACATGCGCACATCAACACGCGCATCAATTATTACGTCATAAAAAATTATATAAATCACCTCGATCTTTGCCTCGATTTAACTCCCCCCCCCCCCCCCCTTTCTTCCGCCTCTCTTCTCCTTCTCTCTTTATATCTTTCTATTCCTCACTGTATTTTTTATTCATATTTCGGCATCAGCTAACATTATATTCATTATTATTATTAGATTATCATTATTTGCTAGGCTTCATTCAATCAAAGAGGAGACAATGAGAGGGGAAGAAAAAATTGCAGAGATCGAATGACGGCAAACAAAAGAGAGAGAGAGAGAGAGAGCGAGAGAGGGAGAGAGAGAGAGAGAGAGAGAGAGAGATTCATTAAGAGAAGGAAAGAGGTAGACAGACATATCATAGACATAATACAGATCAGATGATAGAGTATAGGATGGTACAATTTACAGGAATTAGGTACTGATAAAACATTGGTACCCTGCTGCCCAATCCTCGCTCCCCTCCCCCTCTCTCTTTCTCTCTCTCTCTCTCTCTCTCTCTCTCTTCATCTCTTCCTTTCCTTATAAACTATCTACATCTATTTCTTACAAAATACAAAAAACACTTGCGATACAGACCATTCGTTTTCACTCGTACATATATATTTCTCCAATAGCAATTGACACGGCTGTCTAATTAGAATGTTTTTTAATCTAATCCATAGCAAAATATGAGCATTTTTTTCATTATAGTGGAACTGAATGCATACAGTCCGATGCCGAAAAAAAAAAAATCGCTTTTTCTTTTTGTGTACTATATTTTGTTTTAGATCTTGTGACAAAATGAACTATATGAAGCAACCATTAAGACAGACAATATCAACCCTAAATGCAATAAATTAAATCATTAATACAATTCTTCTTAATTACTCCTGCAAATATCAAATATAAAGCATTATGTTAAAGGGGAAGTTCACTCTGGTATTAAGTTGGTTTTAATGGAAGCAGAATTTCTAAATTTCTCTGTACATAAAACCATTATATTTCATAAACTTTCATTTACGCAAATGAGAGGAGAGCTTGCAAGATACGTCACATGGTTACCAATTCGTGTTCGATAATAATAGATACTTGTTTACCCAGGGTAGCCTCATCAGTATCCATACTGTTCTCCCTGAGGGCCCTGCAATCATATTATTACCCCGTTCATCGGATTCGGGCTTACCCGCACACAATGTGTGCACATTCTCCACCCCCTGGGGAGCATTCACTGGCAACATTCCAGCCAGTGCATCATTTTTACAAGCGCACACTTGCTAATCTAAGCACATTAGCTTTCGCATCCTACCGGGTACCCATTTAACACCTGGGTGGAGAGTGGCAAATGTAGATCAATGTCTTGCCAAAGGACATTAGTGCCGCGGTGGGACTTGAACCGCGGACCTTGATATATCGCAACTACAAATATTCATAACCTTCTTGTTTTTAATCGGCATTTTTCTCAAACGTTCACTGACCTCTTCCTCTTAATGTCTATGCTTCTACTGAAACAATTTAATATCAGGACGGAATTTCACTTTAATATGCCTATGAGTATTATATAGATTTGTAAATAATTCGAATGATATGTGAGTACTATCCAAAATTACAATTAAGTATCAGTTGATAGAAACATTGCAGTTTCTAAGAAGAAAGAACTTGCGCAGGATCGAAAGTGTTCTGCGATATTTTATGGCAGCTTGAGCATTTCAAAACAAAAAATGGGGACAAATATTACGGAAAAATGTTACAATTAATCTACTGTGTGTATAGTTAGAATGACATACTATACCAATGATTCTGATACACGTTACAGTACTTACTCTGCACATCGTGGTCTATATCTTTCAGGAAAACATTTACGTTAACGCTAAGGCGATTTAAATTAGTCACGATAACCAATAAGACGAGTCAGTGGAAGTTTACTTGACTTGATATATAATGTATATATATTTAAAATTACAGCTACTTTTCATTTTTTCTCTACTAAAGGATATCCAAAAGGTATGCAAACTAATGTTAAAAAGGTACAATACATAGGAGCTGGGCAAGGCATACAAATATACATTAATAAAGGTATAAATTATTGAAAACAAATAGATGCAAAAAATAGTTTCTGGTTTAGGTTTTCTGCGAAAAAAAGTTTTCAGATTAAGAGTATGAAACGTTTGACAACAGCCACATTCGGAAAATTAATATAAATTTACGATATGGCACCAGTATAAAAATAAGTTTTCATCTACCCCTACACAATAAAAAAAAAAGTATACAAAATTGCAAACATTGGATCGCCTGATTGCAAAGCATTTGGATGTTCAGCTAAGTTGGTCCCGTTCCGGGTTCATTTCCTGGACCTCGTCGTATTTTACATTACCCGTCATGACGTCATTATACGACGGGGGCGGGACGATGTCGTTCTCTTGGGAGGTTGGATTGGCAACGGCCACGTCACTGTCAGTCGATGGTTGTGCAGGGTAAGGGGCCGTGTAGTTTACCGGCGACGCGGCTCCTGGTTGGGAGTAGGGAATTGATGACGCGGCTGGTGGGTTGTTAGCGGATAGCATAACGGGAGGACACCATGGTGCGCTTAGTAAGCTTTTAAAGAACAAATAAAGAAAGTAAAATACACTTTTTTGTTCACACATAATTAGTTCTTAAAAGGAATTATAAAAAAACATATTCAAAATTATATTCATAACAATGTAATTTTGATCGAGTCATTGGGTTTATAATAGAATTACTAGACACTTTGTGTTTCAGAAATAAAATCAGAGGGAGCTAAGGGTACGGTTCTGTCAAAGCAACTCAAAAGCCTTCCCCTACACTATCAACATGTGTCAATTTTCATGAATATAATGTAGCTTACCTTTTTTTTTCATCACAAAGTGTTAAAAGAGCACGCTTAAAGATAAAACTTACGTCTATTATATACATTTCAAAATGATAAAATATTACCGTGCCCCGGTAAACGACTATAATCCAATGTCACCCCCCCCCCCCTCCCCATCCCCTCCCTTCTTTCCAAAGTTCGTCACAAATTTTGCCCACTTGTTTTGTTTATCATTTATTTAAAGTTCCTATCAATTAGTATGTTTTTACTTCAAAAGACATTGGTAAGTATGAGGACTCAGAAAGAGCAGACTTACTTCGGTGCAGCTAGAGAATAAAACTGGATGGGGTCTTCGGGATACCCTGGCTGTGTTCCTATGGCAACTACTCCATACTGCATCGCACGTATCCAATTGCAGAGTGTTATCTCATAAGGTTGTGGAGCTGTTGTGCTTCTTCCTTCTAAAGTGTCTTCGGGATACCCTGGTTGTGTTCCTATGACAACTACTCCATACTGCATCGCACGTATCCAATTGCAGAATGTTATTTCATAAAGTTGTGAAGATGTTGTGCTTCTTCCTTCTAAAGTGTATTCGGGATACCCTGGTTGTGTTCCTATGGCAACTACTCCAGACTGCATCGCACGTATCCTATCGCAGAGTGTCATCTCATAAGGTTGTGGAGCTGTTGTGCTTCTTTCTTCTAAAGTCACAGTGGATATTGGCATATTTAGGTTCATGTTCTCTGCCTCCACCTCTACCACTGGCTGTGGAGACAATTGCAGCATGTGACTCCCGCGGATGACGGCGATGATGACGACGATGACGACGATGAAAATGATGATGAGAATAGCAATGCCCGCAATACCAACGGCAATCTCTGACGAGAATCCGATGACGGCCATTGTCATCCCCGCCGGAAAACCAAAAACGAGTAGAAAGAAGAAACATTTGAGTCTACAGTGCTCCGCCCTAAAAGAAAAAAAAATCGGGAGTGGATCAATGACAGTTTAGGGGGGAATCAAATGAAGGATACAAAAGAGTACAATGGTGATTATCAGAGATGTGATTGAGCAAAAAGAAATTCGGAAATCTGCAAATCAGAAATTTACCTTGACAGGTTACCATTGATTCACTCACATTTTCATATTTGTATAAATTACTTTATAATGGAGACATGTATTTACCAACACCCTTTATCAAATAGATCTATTCTTTCACCATAATATCAAGAGGATTAATGTCGTTAAATCTCAAAATGAAATAAAATAAAATAAAAATAAAAAATAAAAATAAATAAATCAAATTAGTGGAGTGCCGTTGACGAGGAAAATGATTTTCTCTTAACGAGCCAAAGGGCTTTTGATCAATTACGCCTACAACTTAATAGTTATTCTTTACATTCCTCTGTCACATCAGTTACGCTTACAACTTAACTTTTTGCCTTATTTTAACACTTTCTATTATCTTCAAACCAACTTGATATCCCTCTAAGCTTCCTCTTTAAATTTGTCTTGAAGTGAGGAGAAATTAAATGGGGTTCCGAAACAGCAGCCTGCGTCTAAAAGTCTAAAGCTGCTTTATATAGAAGAGAAGAACACTTTTCTATAATTAAGCTTGTCTCGGTACGTGTGGGACTTGATAATGGCCGGTCATTATCAAATGCTTATGACCGGTCATTAGTAAAATAATGTTATAAACATCATTTTATGAAACAAATAAAACATCATCTTATAAAACAAATAGTACACAGCAGTGAGGGCATTAGTAAGAATTACCCATACAAGGTACCCTTGGAACAGTACCCTTGGAACAGCCCAAACAGGGTGTTTGGGCTGTTTCGAAGGTACCAAGTGTGGGTAATTTTACAAATGCCCTCACTGCTGTATATTATTTGTATAAGATACAACGACACTTTAATAGTACAACCCGATATACGGACTTACATACTATGTGTTCCAAATACAGCTGCTGATCTAGGTAATCTGATAACACGTTACTTTATCCATGATACAGGCGAGCTATCAGTTCAATATGGCCCTTTCACCAGTGACACATTGATATCTGATATTGTACTGATACTATATTATATACTGCATTTTAATCTATACTGTATAGATGGTGCCCCAGCACACATATCCTTGACTTTGTTTTTCGAATACATGCATGCACATTTCCTGGTATTATGCAGGTATGGGTATTGAGTTGATATAACCCAATTAAACACGTTATACATGGCCATGGAGGGTATATTGTATGGCAATTATTCCGTTATGCATTGCTGTTCAGTGCGCATCATTACACCACACACTTCTCTGCTGGAGGAAGCCAGGATTTCCGGCAAAAGTTTGAACATCCCCAAGAGAACAATTAACAACAACAAACAAAAGAAGACGATTAGCACATTTCCCCCAGTCATATTTAGGTCACCTACGATTAAAGCCCTCTAAAGTGTTGGGAGCCCCAACAACTTGATGGCCACATTTCACTTAAATTGTATCATAACGTGAAAGAAGATGTCATTTAAAGCTTATCTGCACTAGTTTATAGGATAAATTAGACTACCCTGCAAGGTCACTGGACAGCTGGTTATCTCATTAACTCAGCACTCAATTAACATAAGAAAAAGAGGATCATGGGGGACCAATGGTCACCGATTAAACATTGTTTTCTACATAGAGGGAGCAAGTAGCCACAAGTAGGACAGTGTGACTTAAAGACACATTTCTGGAAGGATTTTCAAAACAAACGTGTTTGAAGTCGAATATTAATGAAAGAACACAAACTTTAGGTTTTCTGCGTACAACAGAAAACCCACATTATGTATTCTTTTGATCAATATATAAACCAATTGTCTTCAAACTTATCTGTGCAGATTTGTGTCTTCAATGACATCCTCTTTCACATGATGATACAAATTATGTGAAATTTTGCCATCAAATTTTTGGCGAATTTGGGGCACCCAACACTTTAGAGGGGCTACATTACCCCCACAAATAAGGTTAATCTACATGAACGTCCAACACCTAGGGTTAGAGTCGGTAATAGGGTTAGGGTTAGTGTTACCAAGGAAACTTGAGTCTTTAGAGTTAGCTTCATTGGTGAAGCGTTGGTTAGCCTACAAACGTACGGTCAATTTTTGTGGTGGGGTATTTTAAAGTTGCTCCGCGAACGATTTTCTGATTTAAAAAAAAAGGTTCTTAATAATTATGGTAAGGTGGGGGGCGTTTGGGGAGCGTGTCTTCACACGTTAATGCGACCAGTCCGTAGCTGTAACTTAGGATGACTAATTTCAAAATAGATTGTTAAAAAAAAACTTTTAAAAAGTATTCTTTTGTGAGACTGACGGCCTCGGGCAACCGACAATCCACCAGACCAACATTGCCGGTCTCAAAGGCCTTTAGCCACACTAGCCGACAGTCGAATAGATCGACATTTGTCCACATCCCGGCCTTAAAGGTAAGGCAAAGTTTTGGGAAATTTTGAAAATTGAATAGATAGCGATTCTTTAAAATGTTGATATATTTTGATGCCCCTGTGGATGTATTATAAGCAATACAAATATTAGCCCCTAAGACACTTCTGCTTTCGAGAAACTGAATAATCAAAAATTTACCGGTGTTCCCGGTAAATTTCAAACATTTCAAATAGATTACCAGTGCCTTGTCGGTATTTCACTTCTCTACATAAATAATTGAAAGATTCAAGGGGTGTCAGTTTCTGCTAGATCATTTTGATTTGAGGAAAACATGTGCCGTTGATTTTAAATGAGTTTTACATTTTGTGTAGGTTTTTATTGAAGTGATTCGCCTATCTAACTATGTATGTAGCAGTTGGTGTTGTGTAGTTAAGATACAGACGATGACGATGACGATGACAATGACAATTTATTCTCGTACACGCGCACATGAACAGCGCGTCTATTATTACGTAATAAAACAGTATACTATATATAACGTGACATACCCTCGATCTTTGCCTCGATTAGATCCTTCTTATTATTATTTCATTCTCTCTCTTTCTGTGCGCTATTTGTGCGTTTGTGTAAATCCTCTCTTCACTTAGGTCTTTCTCTTCCTCCTTTCGTTTTTTCACCACCTCCCTCTCGCTCTTTCTATCTCAGGCTCTCTCTTTCCCATTTCGACCCGCCTACTTTCTCTAACTTCACCACTATCTCTCTCTCTCTCTCTCTCTCTCTCACTTTTTCTCTCTCTCTCTCTCTCACTTTCTCTCTCTTTTTTTTCTCTCTCTCTCTGTCTAACTTGTCAGTTTCACTTCACGCGCATCTCTTGTTTCTTTCTAGCTCAGTCTCCATCCTTTTTTCTGTATTGAACTGTGGGATTTCCGCTTTATAGTCTCCCTCAATCTCCCATTTTGTCTTTTGAATAGCAATCGTCCCTAGTTGTAAACAATGACTTCTACAACGTTCTTCTATTTTTTCCAAAAGCTGAATTTATTGAATTTTAGAAAACATAAAGAGTGCATGGCCAGAATAATCCGTTGGTGCATGTTAATTAAAATGTTAATACTCTTCTGCAATTATCTACTTTCTTTATAATTATTCTGTTTTTATATTATTAGTGTTGTTATCATTAATATTATTATTATTGATTATAATCACCATTGTTATATTTATTATCATTATTATAATAATAATTATTATCATTATTAATATTATTATCATTAGTATTATTATTATTATTATTATAATCCTCATTATAATTATTATTAATATTATTATCATTATTATTATTATTATTATTATTATCCTCATTATAATTATCCTCATCATCTAATTCTTCTATTATTACCAATATCATTTTTCATTATCATTATTATTATTGTTATTATCATTATCATCATAATTATTGTTATCAAGAAGGAGTAACTTTTAAAGGTAGGCGTTACTACTGCAGCTAGAAGGGATTAGACCACACAGCGAGCCATCGAGGTCACTGTGACAGGTGGCTATCTCATTAACTCAGCTCTCATTTAACATAAGAAAAAGAGGATCATGGGGGACCAACAGGCACCGATTTGGGAAGTTTTCTATATAGAGGGAGCAAGTAGCTACAAGTAGGACAGTGTGCCTTTAATTACGTTTACACTCTTCCTGTAAAAATTAATTATATTATTTCCTCAAATAAATGGTTATTTTCTTGATGAACGGAATGTGCATGAAAGTATATTTGTTTCGATATAAAATCAGCATCTTGCATATAATATCCTGTTGTCGATATTTGTTCTAATAAAATCAAATTGTCATGATAACAATAATTATAAATCGTCTATAATCATTGAGGCAATATACATGCTTAAAGCTTATTTAAAACATTTTTACTGAATATTTCCAATCCTAAAACGCATAAATGAGTGTAAATTTATTATTTTCATAATTAATTCATATTCTAGTTTCATTCTTATTTAGCAATATCGCATCTTATATTACAAGCTATCTACTTGATAAAGCACGTTAATTTGATCGGCTTGTACAAATTATCATTGTTAAAACATAAACACAAATGTAAATAAGCGGCAATCACATCAAACGATAATAATTAATTGCATCATCTTTAGATATTGTAACACACTATTCCACACAATCGTCAAGACGTATATAAACAGCAGTTGCATAAATATTAAAAGAAGATTTATAAATTCTATAATATACAAAATAAATTTTTCACATTATGGTATTAACCTGTCGATTCCCTCTCTCTATATGTCTCTACCTCCCTCTATCTAATATTAGTACATGTTCATGACTATTTTGGACGGAAAAAGCATTCATCTTGTGTACGAAATTAGAATTTACAAATCGTCGTATACCTCAGTCACATCATCAAACCTACTCAAAACCGACAGATTTTGGGCCGTAACAGGTGTTTCTTACATCCTTTTGAAATTAACATAACATTTTGTCATTAGTAGGATAGTTTAAGTGATTATTTTATTCGTTTCTGCGATGATTTTGCTTGATGTTTGCCTTATTATTACGAGAACTTGCAATCACATTAACTTACTCAAGTTAAATGTGAATACAATTGTAATATAGGCCTACATTGCATTCTCTAGATGCTTAACTTAGAAGTTACAGCTAAAATTAATATATGAAATATTGAAACTTGTTGCAACAACGAAAACGTAGGTAAACAGCTTAATACACAACTCAAATGAAAGTGTGTTTTTCCATAATATAATACTCTAGAGCAAATAATTTTCCTTTCGATTTTGACATATTCTACAAGAACTGTTAAGACACAATTATTAAAGAACATATACATTGTAGGTGCATGATATTAGTCGGGTACAGTGCAGTCATATTTACAGAATGATTAGCAAAAACAAAACAGGTCTTGAATTTTCAAATACATTTATACAAGTTGTCATGGACTGTGTTCAAAGAATGCACATCGTCTTATTTCAAAATCTAAATACAATGTTTGCAAGTATCAAGTTGTTTGGGGGGATGTTGTAAATGACACCTTGGAAATGATAAGACAAACCGCTATTCTCCAACATACGCCTACAGTATATGAAAAGAATCGTATTTTATTATCTTCTTGATTTATTGTGATACTTGCTTAAATCACATTAAGGCATTGACCAAGATTTCATCACACATTCAAATGCACACGATAAAACCTGTTATCAGAAACTATTCCTCTCAAACATATTTATAGATTGAAGAAAAAACAGGAGGCACACTGATTCAGTTGCTTTTCCCCTCCAAGTCACAGATGACGCCAAATATACCCTGTAGTAGTAGTAGTAGTAGTAGCAGTAAGTAGTAGTAGTAGTAGTAGTAGTAGTAGTAGTAGCAGTAGAAGTAGTAGTAGTAGTAGTAGTAGTAGTAGTAGTAGTAGTAGTAATAATAATAATGATAATAATAATAATTACACTAATAATAATAATAGTATTAATAATATTATAAGAATAATAATTATAATAATAATAACAGATCCCTACACTAAAATATCCTTTCTTGTCATTCTAAAAATCCTCCCTAGATATCAGCGGCGGATAAAGGAGGGAAACCTACCCTTACCCCACCCCCTCATAAAAACGCAATCTCACATAACACAAACAATATACCCCAGTTTGGTTAGCACACCCCTTAATAGTTTATTGTTCGAAAAGCAATGCGAATGTGAACAAAACGTTCTCTTTTTTTGTCTCCCTTTCTTTTCTTGTCTAAGTTGTGATTTTGCATCCAGCCTTACCCCCCCCCCCACCCCTCCCCCCCCCCCCCCCCCCCCCTCGTCGGAGATTTATGGGAACATACACTCACTACGTCAAAAGGCAACGTCTCCAGACGAAGGACAATGTGTACATATAATGACCATTTAATTTAACTTTGTAGGGCCTCACATTTAAGATATTGATGAATCTATCTCCATTTCTTTTCCCTTACTTGTGTGAATGCCAATAAAAAAATCCTGCCCTCCCCTCGCCTATCCGATACCTGCATTCAAGCTGTTCCTACTACGCCTCCGCCTCTGTGGCTTCACCCCATGGTTGGGATGGACATCGATACCGCCATCGCGGACATTACAACGTAGAGTAGTTTGGTGGTTGACCAGCCGTCGATGACCAGCCCTGCCACCAGGGCGTTGCCGCCGTTGTGATTAAAGGCCCGGTCTCACCGCCAGAACTTTGCTGGAGCGTTCCTGGAGCGGTGAAAAAAATTAATCACCGCTCGTAACCGTTCACCACCGTTTAAAAGAAGTTGGCCCCCGTTAAAGCAACGCCGTATACGCTCGGCCACCGCTGATGGTCCCTCCTACAGCTCCGAAAGTTTTGAGCTGCACAAAATATTGCGAGCGGTGAGGAGCGGGCAATTTTCCGCTCCGGCAAAGTTCACCACCGCTCTAACAACGCCTAGTCAAAGTTTGGCACCGCTAGACGCAAGTTCGTGGACGCTTTGGTCCGCTAGGCCAACGCAGAAATCTTGAACGCTGGACCACCGCTGCTTCGCCAGCTTTGCCCGGGCGGTGATTAAACGTTGCACAAACTTTGGTGGAGCGGTTGTAAGCGGTTTACGAGCGGACACGGGATTGCTGGAACGGTGTCGGGCGTTGAAGCAGCGATCCATTGCGGTGATGAACTTTGGTTTGGCGTTGGTATGGAGGTGTCGGAGCGGGACCAACGCTCGCTACCGTTAAACCAACGCTAAAGCAACGCCGGCTTCAGCGGTGCACCGCTAAGGCAACGCCCGTGTTTTCGATTTGTTTCCCATTTTGTGCGCGGTGACGAGCGTTGTCGAAATTCGGCCCCCTCTCCCTACCGTTCAAGGAACGCTCCAGCAAAGTTCTGGCGGTGAGACCGGGCCTTAAAGTCGTTGCTGCTGTTGCCGACACAGCACCATTTACAGGCACGCTTGGATGCGGCCTCGTTGCATCGGAAATCCATTGGGTCAGCGAGGTCCGATGGACAGGCGTCAGTCATGTTACATAACCGTGAGATCGCTGTGATGTTTTTGTCCTTTCCAGCATCGACTTTGTACACCTGTAGGCATATAAACACAGAAACATACACTGTCGCTCATAAAGGTGGAATATTTTAGTTTTACCCCAATTTATGGATTATTTTAAAAATTATTTAAAAATAAT
Organism: Strongylocentrotus droebachiensis; assembly: GCA_035222895.1. NCBI lineage: Eukaryota > Metazoa > Echinodermata > Echinoidea > Camarodonta > Strongylocentrotidae > Strongylocentrotus > Strongylocentrotus droebachiensis. The sequence goes on along the minus strand of JAVYIG010016346.1, from coordinate 19,735 downwards.
AGATCTAGAAAATAGGATACATTCTCAGATTGTATTGAATAATAATTTGCCAATGTGTGTTTTGCGGGACTGCTAAAGCATGTATATGCTACTATGCTTATTAAATAGGGGACCTACGCCCTCAAGTCATAAATGACAGTAATGAGGATTAATGCCCCACAAAAGGGCACTAATATAGCACATCGACCCGGTTTTGATCCTGGGGCCTCACAGTTACGAGGCCATTGCTTTGTCACTGAACCATGACTGTACGCAGCGGGGGCTAGGGTAGGGGGCAGTTTCCATAAATAAAATAAAAAACAGAAAATGCAATAAATTTTCAATAATTTATTGCATTTTACCCTGGTCCCCAACATAAAAAAATCCTCTGGACTTCCATGCATTATGGCTCGAGGCATAGGCACACAGAAGATTGTTTTATCCCGGAAAAAATGCAATAAATTATTGAAAAAAAAGTCGTTCGCTTTATGAAACACCCCCAGGTATGTTTGGAGGACCTGTACAAGATATACACTTTTTCTTCAGAGTTATTACCTTAAAAATTGCAAAAAAAACTATTTCCAGTCGAGCCAGAACTTGATTTGCCAGAAGTGGAATTGCCAGAAGTGGAAACGCTATCTGTCATTATGCATGGTCGTCCAGAGGATTTTTTTATGTTGGGGACCGGGGCAAAATGCAATAAATTATTGAAAATTTATTGCATTTTCTGTTGTTTTTTTAATTTATGGAAACTGCCCCCTACCCTAGCCCCCGCTGCGTACAGTCATGGTTCAGTGACAAAGCAATGGCCTCGTAACTGTGAGGCCTCAGGATCAACACCGTGTCGATGTGCTATATTAGTGCCCTTTTGTGGGGCATTAATCCTCATTACTGTCATTTATGATTTAAGGGCATAGGTCCCCTAGTTGATAAGCATAGTAGCATATACATGCTTTAGCAGTCACGCAAAACACACATCGGCAAATTATTATTCAATAAAATCTGAGAATGTTTACTATTATCTAGATCTATTATTTTTAAATTATTTTTTAAATAATTCCATAAATTGGGATAAAAAAAAAATATTCCACCTTTATGAACGACAGTGTATTTCGGCATCAGCTAACATTAGATTCATTATTATTATTAAATTATCATTATTTGCTAGGCTTCATTCAATCAAAGAGGAGACAATGAGAGGGGGAGAAAGAATTGCAGAGATCGAATGACGACAACAAAAGAGAGAGAGGGAGAGAGAGAGAGAGAGATGGAAAGAGGCAGACAGACATATCATAGACATATTACAGATCACTGAGATGACAGAGTATAGTATGGTGCAATTTACATGAATTAGGTACTGATAAAACATTGGTACCCTGCCCATTCCTCGCTCCCCCTCCCCCTCTTTCTTTCTCTCTCTCTCTCTCTCTCTCTCTCTCTCTCTCTCTCTCTCTTCATCTCTTCCTTTCCTTATAAACTATTTACATTTATTTCTTACAAAATACAAAAACACTTGCGATACAGACCATTCGTTTTCACTTGTACATATATATTTCTCCAATAACAATTGACACGGCTGTCTAATTAGAATGTTTTTAATCTCATCCATAGCAAAATATGAGCATTTTTTCATTATAGTGGACTGAATGCATACAGTCCGATGCCGTAAAAAAAATTATTTCAAATTTGTCGTTTTGTGTTTTACATTTTGTTTTAGATCTTGTGACAAATGAACTATATGAAAGTGCGTAATGCTTATTCTTTTCACGTTATTAACATAACGTAAGTTAAGTGTTTATGCAACCATTAAGACAGACAATATCAACCCTAAATGCAATACATTAAATCATTAATACAACTTTTCTTAATTACTCCTGCAAATATCAAATATAAATCAATATGTTAAAGGGGAAGTTCACTCTGGTATTCAATTGGTTTTTATGGAAGCAGAATTTTCAATTTTTCTCTGTACATAAAACCTTAATATTTCATAAACTTTCATTTTGTGCACATGCACACACATAAACACACACACACACATGAACACACGCACACACAATATATATATATATATATACACTTGCACAACACACTCACCAACTCATACACAAAGATCGTTTGAACACTTTTTCATTTTAAGTTTTACCTTAAGATTTTTGTTATGTTCTTGTTTTTTTTTTTAGGCCGCCATCCTTGTCAAGCTTTGCTTATGATTGCGGTCTCCTGCACTTTTCCAACAGAATAGTTCGGATAATAATTTAAATTTATGATAATATGTTATGAAAATAATAAGTTTCGTTATTATATGTACATATATTATGTAAAAAAACATTTTGACATGAAGAAATTATTGTTTGTTTATGTTGTATTATACCTTACATGTATATTATGTTCTTTGTTATTCAGTTATATTTTATTTGGAAAAAATGCAGAAATAAAAATCAAATCAAATCATTTAAGCAAATGGGAGGAGAGCTTCCAAGATACGTCACATGGTTGCCAATTCGTGTTCGATTGATCGCAACTACAAATATTCATAACTTTCTTGTTTTTAATCGGCATTTTTCTCAAACGTTCACTGACCTCTTCCTCTAAGGTCTATGCTTCTACTAAAACAATTTAATATCAGGACGGACTTTCCCTTTAATAGGCCTATGAGTATTATAAAGATTTGTACATAATTCGAATGATATGTGAGTAATATCAGAAAGTAATACTAAGTATCAGTTAAAGGCAGGCTTTACTACTTCAGCCAGAAGGGATTAGACCACACAGCGTGCCAGCGAGGTCACTGTGACAGGTGGCTATCTCATTAACTCAGCTCTCATTTAACATAAGAAAAAGAGGATCATGGGGGACCAACAGGCACCGATTTGGGAAGTTTTCTATATAGAGGGAGCAAGTAGCTACAAGTAGTACAGTGTGGCTTTAATAGAAACATTGCAGTTTCGAAGAAGAAAGAACTTGCGCTGGATGAAGAGTGTTCTGCGATATTTGATGGCAGCTTCAGCATTTCAAAACAAAAATTGGGAACAAATATTACTGGAATATGTTACAATTAATCTACTGTGTGTATAGTTAGAATGACATAATACCAATGATCCTGATACACGTTACAGTACTTACTCTACACTTCGTGATCTATATCTTTCAGGAAAACATTTACGTTAACGCTAAGGCGTTTTAAATTAGGCACGATAACCAATAAGACGAGTCAGTAATAGTTTACTTGACTTGATATTTATATATCTTTTTAAAATTACAGCTACTTTTCATTTATTCTCTACTAAAGGATATCCAAAAGGTATGCAAACTAATGTTAAAAAGGTACAATAAATAGGAGCTGGTCAAGACGTACAAATATACATTTATAAAGGTACAAATTATTGAAAACAAATAGACGCAAAAAATAGTTTCTGGTTTAGGTTTCTGCGAAAAAAGTTTTCAGATTAAGAGTATGAAACGTTCGACATTAGCCACATTCAAAAAATTAATATTAAAATACGATATGGCACCAGTATAAAAATAAGTTTTCATTTACCCCTACACAATAAAAAAAGTATACAAAATGGCAAACATTGGATCGCCTGATTGCAAAGCATTAGGATGTTCAGCTAAGTTGGTCCCGTTCCGGGTTCATTTCCTGGACCTCGTCGTAATTTACATTACCCGTCATGACGTCATTATACGACGGGGGCGGGACGATGTCGTTCTCTTGGGAGGTTGGATTGGCAACGGCCACGTCACTGTCAGTCGATAGTTGTACAGGGTAAGGGGCCGTGTAGTTTACCGGCAACATGGCTCCCGGTTGGGAGTAGGGAATTGATGCCGCGGCTGGTGGGTTAGTAGCGGATAGCATAAAGGGAGGATACCACGGTGCGCCTAGTAAGCTTTTAAAGAACAAAGAAAGAAATTAAAATAAACTTTTTTGTTCACACATAATTAGTTTAAAAACATGTTCAAAATTATATTCATAACAATGTAATTTTGATCAAGTCATTGGGTTTATAATAGAATTACTAGACAGTTTGTGTTTCAGTAATAAAATCAGAGGGAGCTAAGGGTACGGTTCTGTCAAAGCAACTCAAAAGCCTTCCCCTCCACTATCAACATGTGTCAATTTTCATGAATATATGTAGCTTACCTATTTTTTTCATCACAAAGTGTTAAAAGAGCACGCTTAAAGATAAAACTTATGGCTATTATATACATTTCAAAATGATAAAATATTACCGTGCCCCGGTAAACGACTATAATCCAATATCACCCCCCCCCCCCCCCATCCCCTCCCTTCTTTCCAAAGTTCGTCACAAATCGTGCCCACTTTTTTGTTTATCATTTATTTAAAGTTCCTATCAATTAGTATGTTTTTACTTCAAAAGACATTGGTAAGTATGAGTACTCAGAAAGAGCAGACTTACTTCCGTGCTGGTTGAGAATAATAAGGCGGGGCGGGGTCTTCAGGATACCCTGGCTGTGTTCCCATGGCAACTCCTCCAGACTGCAGCGCACGTTCTAAATTGACAGAGGATGTCATTTCATAAGCTTGCAAAGCTGTTGTGCTTCTTCCTTCTAAAGTCACAGTGGATACTGTCGTATGTGGGTTCGTATTCCCTGTCTCCACCCCTCCCGCTGGCTGCGTAGATAATTTATGTTTGTGACACAGGCGGATGAAGGCGATGATGACGACGATGACGAGGATGAAAGTGATGATGAGAATAGCAATGCCCCCAATACCAACGGCACTAGCTGACCACTTTCCGAGGATGGCCATTGCCATCCCCACCGTAAAACCGACAGCGAGTAGATAGATGACGAAGATGAGACATGGGAGAATTAAGAAACATTTGAGTCTACCGTGCTCCGCCCTAAAAGAAAAAAATCGGGAGTGGATCAATGACATTTTAGGGGGGAATCAAATGAAGAATACAAAAGAGTACAATGGTGATTATCAGAGATGTGATTGAGCAAAAAGAAATTCGGAAATCTGCAAATCTGAAATTTACCTGGACAGGTTACCATTGATTCACTCACATTTTTCATATTTGTATAAATTACTTTATAATGGAGACATGTATTTACCAACACCCTTCATCAAATAGATCTATTCTTTCATCATAAGTCGTTAAATCTCATTATGAAATAAAATAAAATAACAATAAAAAATAAAAATAAATAAATCAAATTAGTGGAGTGCCGTTGACGAAGAAATTATTTTCTCTTAACGAGCCAAAGGGCTTTTGATCAATTACGCCTAACTTAATATTTATTCTTTAAATTATAGCTCTATCACATCAGTTACGCTTACAACTCAACTTTTTGCCTTATTCTACCACTTTCTATTATCCTCAAACCAACTTGATATCCCTCTGAGCTTCCTCTTTAAAGGTAAAGACCAGTATTGGAAACGCCCCAATTTCAAAAAATGAAATGGAAGCTCTCATTACCAATCATGTGAAAGAATATGTTTTGACTAATACATGATGATACAAAATTTGCCGGGAAACAGCCTACTAATTCATATATTTGGTAAATTTGTTTCTCTCATGGACTGTGAGAGATATAGGGTAGTCCCATATACATCAGTGCTTGTAACTTTACGAAGAATGGGCCAAATTTTTTATCATTTTGATGATTCCAGAACATTGCAGATGCTAGATGATAGATGATCAACCTTTTCTGATCGATTCCACAACGTTTCTTTCACAATGCAATCTCATGACCATAACTGGTCTTTACCTTTAAATTTGTCTTGAAGTGAGGAGAAAATGGGGTTCCGAAACAGCAGTCTGCCTCTAAATGTCTATAGAGCTGCTTTATGTACAAGAGAGGAACATTTTTATCCTGATAATTAAAGATAAAGTTGAGTTCTTGTCATGCGATTGCATTGTAAAAGCAATGGTGTGGAATGGATCAGAAAAAAGTTGATCGTGTAGCATGTAAGTATTGGTGTGTACTGTAAGGTTCTGGATTCATCAAAATCATAATAAATTTGTCCCAGTCTTGGTAAAGTTACAAGCAGTGTACACAGAAATTCGATTACTGTGCTACACAAATTGTGTCGACTCTATACTTACCTTGATTTCCTTATCTTTCTATGCTCATTACTCAGCCAGTATACATTTTCTACCAAAGTTGTTTGGCAAATGACATTTATTTGTAATCTTGAACATTCAGTGTAAGTTTCGTTTGATTCTGTGAGAATTCATTTTCTTTTTTTTTAACCAGAACTCAAGTTTATCTTTGAGCTTGCCAGGGTATACGTGTGGGACTTGATTCGAGAACAGAGGTATTTGAAATCATCGCTTGCATAATTATGAAGTTATTTTCTTCCAGGCTTGACAACTTTTTAGTTCATTAGATTATATAGCTTTGCAATTGTTAACCTGATATAGCCTTGCACATATTGTTTAATTTTCTCACGATATGATTCTCGAAAACTAATATTATAGCAAACAGCTACAATGTTGTATTACATAAATATCAAAGTCATTGTGTTGTAAGTGATATGCGTGTATAAATAAAGTTATCATAAAATAGGTAAACGAGACTGTTGAGCAATGTCTTTAGAATGTGCTTTCTGTATTTCAGACTTTTTATAAATTCCACATCAAGAACATGAAATCTCCTTGATAATAGAAGATATGAATAATTTAAATCAACATTTTATGACTGTTAAAAATAAGTTATACAAAGTATTTTCAAAGATGTTAATGGCTTCCCGTAGTCTAAATAAGAGATGAGGTCAACTTAGGATCTTTGTGAAACACCCCAGGAGTCATGTACGTAATCTACTCGTCAGTACGTGCAAAATACCAATGCGTGTACATGTATATTATATTCCACATACTAATAATCTTGCTCTACGATTGGTCAAAAGTAAATCACGTGATGAAAGATAGTTCGCCCATTATTGATGGAAGAAGCAAAAAGTTCGTTACACTGTGTAGATAGTACTACTATCTACACAGTGCAACGCACTTTCACTGAAGACAGAGGTACTATCTACACAGGGCAACGCACTTTCACTGAAGATTACCCAAAAGCGCACTAAAACAGGCGTAATTAAGCGCGCATTACCAATGAGCGCAATTAAAGCAAACACATGCGCGCACCGTACCCTCAAGGGGTTGGGTTAAACTTTTATTTTTTTTGGTTTGAATTTGGACCTGGTGTCTTTCATGCATAAATGCATACACGTACTTTTCTTTTTGTAGTTAAATTGTTTTAGATGTGGAATATATACAGCAAATAATCACCTTTTGGTTTCAGGCGATGGCAAACTAGCACTTCCTCGTCGATCAGAATGTATACGCTCTCTTTCCTAAGCTTCGCTTCGGAAAGATAGCTACATCCAGATCGCCTCGGATGTGATAGTTTGTCCCATCACCTTCACCAACGATAGTTATTTGCTTACTATACATGTTTATAAGATGATGACGTGAATCCTGATCAAATGATTGGTTGGTAGCGCACACGTGACCAGGCATTTATTTATGCTCACACGTAGTTTTGATAATGACCTGTCATTATCAAATGCTAATGACCAGTCATTAGTAAAATAATGTTATAAAACATCATTTTATAAAACAAATAATACACAGCAGTGAGAGCATTAGGAAAAATTGCCCACACAAGGTACCTTTGGAACCGTCTAACACGCCCGAGGCGACAGCCGAGGGTGTTTAGACTGTTTTGAAGGTACCGCCGAGTGTGGATAATTTTACTAATACCCTCACTGCTGTGTATTATTTGTATAATATACAGCGACACTTGAATAGTATACAACTCGATATACGGACTTACATACTATATGTTCCAAATACAGCTGCTGATCTAGGTAATCTGATAACACGTTACTTCATCCATGATACAGGCGAGCTATCAGTTCAATATGGCCCTTTCACCAGTGACACATTGATATCTGATATTGTACTGATACTATATTATTATATACTGCATTTTAATCTATACTCTAGATGGTACCCCAGCACACATATCCTTGACTTTGTTTTTCGAATACATGCATGCACATTTCCAGGTATTGTGCAGGTCCGGGTATTGATTTGATATATAACCCAACCACGTTATATATGACCATATAGGGTCTATTGTATGGCAATGATTCCGTTACGCATTGCTGTCCAGCGCGCGTCATCACACCACAAACCCCTCTGCTGTAGGAAGCCAGGATTTCCGGCAAAAGTTTGAACATCCCCGAGAGAACAATTACAACAACAAACAAAAGAAGACGATTAGCACATTTCCCCCAGTCATATTAAGTTCACCTACGAGGCTTAAAGCCCCTCTAAAGTGTTGGGAGCCCCAACAATTTGATGGCAACATTGCACTTAATTTGTATCATAACGTGAAAGAGGATGTCATTTAAAGCTTATCTGCACTAGTTTATAGGAGGAATTAGACTACCCTGCAAGGTCACTGGACAGCTGGTTATCTCATCAACTCAGCACTCAATTAACATAAGAAATAGAGGATCATGGGGGACCAATAGTCACCGATTAAACATTGTTTTCTACATAGAGGGAGCAAGTAGACTGTAGCCTCAAGTAGGACAGTGTGACTTTAAGACACATTTCTGCAAGGATTTTCAAAACAAACGTGTTTGAAGTCGAATATTAATGAAAGAACACAAACTTTAGGTTTTCTGCGTACAACAGAAAACCCACATTATGTATTCTTTTAATCAATATAAAAAAATTGTCTTCAAATTTATTTGGGGGGGGGGGGGATCTGTGCAGATTTGTGTCTTCAATGACATCCTCTTCCACATTATGATACAATTTATGTGAAATTTTGCCAACAAATTGTTGGCGAGTTTGGGGCACCCAACACTTTAGAGGGGCTACATTACCCCACTAATAAGGTTAATCTACATGAACATCCAACACCTAGGGTTAGAGTCGGTTTAGGGTAAAGGTTGGTGTTACCTAAGAAACTTGAGTCTTTAGAGTTAGCTTGGTGAAGCGTTGGTTAGCCTACGAACGTGCGGTCAATTTTTGGGGTGGGGTATTTTAAAGTTGCTCCACGAACGATTTTCTGATTTAAAAAAAAAAGGTTCTTCATAATTATGGTAAGGTGGGGGCGTTTGGGGATCGTGTTTCACACGCTAATGTGACCAGTCCGTATCTGTTACTTAGGATGACTAATTTCAAAATAAAGTTGTTAAAAAAAAAATATAAAAAAAGCTTTCTTTTGTGAGACTGATGGCCTCGGGCAACCGACAATCCACCAGACCAATATTACCGGTCTCAAAGGCCTTTAGCCACACTAGCCGACAGTCGAAAAGATCGACATTTGTCCAGGGGCGTCGCTAGACCTTTTTCAGTGGAGGGGGGGGGGGGTGTAGAGGCCAACGATTCCCGACAAAAATAGCCACCAATTACCGACAAAATTAAATGTCCACTATCTACAAATTCAACCCTATAAACCTGGGGCCGAAGCCTAAATTGTTTTTCCTATGGACTATTTATAGTACTTGCATATGCGCAAAATGGTCATTTTCCTCGACGACATAAATATACGAATTATTTTTTTCAATTTAGTCAGCATCATAGCTATATATTTTAATGCAGGCGCGGAGCCTCCCGCGCGAAGCGCGGAAGCTTAGACGTTTCCTTAAATTATTAGGAAAAGAAGACGATTCATTGTACCGTCTTCGACTGGTAATCCTTGGCTGAACAAAGTTTCCCCCCCCCTCCCGCGCAAAGCGCGGAAGCTTTGACGTTTCATTAAATTATGAGAAAAAGCAGACGATTCGGTGTACTGTTCTCGACTCTTAATCCTTATCTGAATGATGCTTCCCCCCTCCCGCGCGAAGCGCGGAAGTTTTGACGTTTCATTAAATTATTAGAGAAAGAAGACGATTCGTCGTACCGTTTTCGAATCTAATAAGCCCTATTCATCTGAATTCAGTTTCTCCCCCTCCCGCGCGAAGCGCGGAAGCTTTGACGTTTCATTTAATTATGAGAAAAAGCAGACGATTCGGTGTACTGTTCTCGACTCTTAATCCTTATCTGAATGATGCTTCCCCCCTCCCGCGCGAAGCGCGGAAGTTTTGACGTTTCATTAAATTATTAGAGAAAGAAGACGATTCGTCGTACCGTTTTCGAATCTAATAAGCCCTATTCATCTGAATTCAGTTTCCCCCACTCGCGCGAAGCGCGAAAGCTTTGACGTTTCCTCATATCATTAGAGAAAGAAAACGATTCGTTGTACCGTTTCGACTCTAAATATGCCCCATCAATTTTGTCTGAATTCAGTTTCCCCCTCTCGCGCGAAGCGCGGAAGCTTTGACGTTTCCTTAAATTATTAGAGAAAGAAGACGATTCGTCGTACCGTTCTCGACTCGTCTAAATGAAGTTTTCCACTTCCGCGCGATACGATATAGAGAAAGGAAGACGATTCCTCGTACCGTTTTCCTATTTTATTAAGCCCTATTCATCCGAATTCAGTTTCCCCCTCTCGCGCGAAGCGCGGAAGCTTTGACGTTTCCTCAAATTATTAGAGAAAGAACACGATTCGTTGTACCGTTTTCGACTTTTAATAAGGCCTATTTGTCTGAATTCAGTTTCCCCCTCTCGCGCGAAGCGCGGAAGCTTTGACGTTTCCTTAAATTATTAGAGAAAGAAGACGATTCGTCGTACCGTTCTCGAATCTTATTAAGCCCTATTCATCTGAATTCAGTTTCCCCCTCTCGCGCGAAGCGCCAAAGTTTTGACGTTTTCTCAAATTATTAGAGAAAGAACACGATTCGTTGTACCGTTTTCGACTTTTAATAAGCCCTATTATTTTGTCTGAATTCAGTTTCCCCCTCTCGCGCGAAGCGCGGAAGCTTTGACGTTTCCTTAAATTATTAGAGAAAGAACACGATTCGTTGTACCGTTTTCGACTTTTAATAAGCCCTATTATTTTGTCTGAATTCAGTTTCCCCCTCTCGCGCGAAGCGCGAAACCTTTGACGTTTCATCACAATATAGAGAAAGGAAGACGATCCCTCGTACCGTTTTCGAATCTTATTAAGCCCTATTCATCTGAATTCAGTTTCCCCCTCTCGCGCGAAGCGCCAAAGTTTTGACGTTTTCTCAAATTATTAGAGAAAGAACACGATTCGTTGTACCGTTTTCGACTTTTAATAAGCCCTATTATTTTGTCTGAATTCAGTTTCCCCCTCTCGCGCGAAGCGCGGAAGCTTTGACGTTTCCTTAAATTATTAGAGAAAGAAGACGATTCGTCGTACCGTTCTCGACTCGTCTAAATGAAGTTTTCCCCTTCCGCGCTAAGCGCGTATTTTTTGGCGTATCATCACAATATAGAGAAAGGAAGACGATTCCTCGTACCGTTTTCGCCGGAATCTTATTAAGCCCTATTTATCTGAATTCAGTTTCCCCCTCCCGCGCGATGCGCGAAAGCTTTGACGTTTCCTCAAATTATTAGAGAAAGAACACGATTCGTTGTACCGTTTTCGACTTTTAATAAGCCCTTTTTGTCTGAATTCCGTTTCCCACTCTCGCGCGAAGCGCGGAAGCTTTGACGTTTTCTTAAATTATTAGAGAAAGAAGACGATTCGTTGTTCCGTTCTCGACTCGTCTAAATGAAGTTTCCCCTTCCGCGCGAAGCGCGGAATTTTTGGCGTTTCATCACAATATAAAGAAAGGAAGACGATTTGTCGTACCGTTGTTGACTCTTAAACCTTGTTTGAATTTAGTTTTCCCCGAAAATTTTAAACCTCTGATTTCTTTAGCTGATATTATAGGAAAGTGAAACTTCGAGAAAATACAAGTATTGTAGTTGTAGTCACTCTCGAAGTCGTCAGAGCGGATAAGAAGTCACAGTTTGTAGCAAAAAAACTTGTCGGCCGACCGACAATATACATCTCACCGACTTCAAACTTCTGCATTGATATAGTAGTACACGAGGATCGAGCAAGAATACCGACACAGTCGACCCGACACAGCAACATATTTACCCGCGTCTTTCTTGCTCCCTCGACGAGACGACTCCACCCAACAACCCCATTCTCTCTTTTACTCCCACTCCTCTTCTCTCAGACTCTAACCTCCCCTCTCTCTCCTCTCTTTCACCCCCCGTTTCTTTTGTTTCCCTTTCACTCTTTTTTCTTCTTTTTTCCTTTTCTTTCTTTTCCTTTCTTTCCTCTCCTCCCTCTTTTTCTTTTTTCTCTTTCTTTCTTCTCTTTTCTTTCCTTTCTTTTCCTTTCTTTCCTTTCTTTTCCTTTCTCTCTTTTCTTTTCCTTTTTTTTTTTTTTTCTTTCCCTTTCCCTCTCTTTTTTCCCTTTCTTTTTTTCCCTCTCTTTTTTTCCCTCTCTTTTTTCCCTCTCTTTTTTTCCCTCTCTTTTTTTCCCTCCCCCTTTTCTCTTTTTCCCGACGGCAGCGCAATTTTACCGACAATATCCTGACAGGTGGGGGGGTGTTGCACCCCCCCCCCCACACCCCCCCCCCCCCCCCCCCTTTGGCGACGCCCCTGCATTTGTCCACATCCCGGCCTTAAAAGTAATGCAACGTTTTGGGAAATTTTGAAAATTGGATAGATAGCAATTCTTTAAAATGTTGATATATTTGGTTGCCCCTGTGGATGTATTATAAGCAATACAAATATTATCCCCTAAGACTTCTGCTTTCGAGAAATTGAATAATCAACAATTACCGGTGCTCCCGGTAAATTTCAAACATTTCAAATAGCGCCACCTCCCTCTCTCTCTTTTTATCTCAGGCTCTCTCTTTCCCCTTTGGACCCGCCCACTTTCTCTAACTTCACCACTATCATCTCTCCCTCTCTCTCTCTCTCTCTCTCTCTTTCTCTCTCACTCTCTCTTTTTTTTTCTCTCTCTCTCTCTCTCTCTCTCTCGCTCTCTGTCTAACTTGTCAGTTTCACTTCACGCGCATATCTTGTTTCTTTGTAGCTCAGTCTCCATCCTTTTTTCTGTATTGAACTGTGGGATTTCCGCTTTATAGTCTCCCTCAATCTCCCATTTTGTCTTTTGAATAGCAATCGTCCCTAGTTGTAAACAATGACTTCTACAACGTTCTTCTATTTTTTGCAAAAGCTGAATTTATTGAATTTTAGAAAACATAAAGAGTGCATGGCCAGAATAATCCGTTGGTGCATGTTAATTAAAATGTTAATACTCTTCTGCAATTATCTACTTTCTTTATATTCTGTTTTTGTATCATTCGTGTTGTTATCATTAATATTATTATTATTGATTTTATTTCATTATAATCACCATTGTTATATGTATTATCATTATTATAATAATTATTATTATTATTACTATTAATATTATTATCATTATTATTATTATTATTATTATCATAATCCTCATTATGATTATTATTAATAATATTATCATTATTATTATTATAATTATTATTATTATAATCCTCAATATAATTATCCTCATCATCTAATTCTACTATTATTACCAATATCATTTTTCATTATCATTATTATTATTGTTATTATCATTATCATCATAATTATTGTTATCAAGGAGGAGTAACTTTTAATTACGTTTACACTCTTCCTTTAAAAATTAATTATATTATTTCCTCAAATAAATGGTTATTTTCTTGATGAACGGAATGTGCATGAAAGTATATTTGTTTTGACATAAAATTAGTATCTTGCATATAATATCCTGTTGTCGATAATTCTTCTAAAGCAAATTGTCATGATAACAATAATTATAAATCGTCTATAATCATACAGGCTATATACATGCTTAAAGCTTATTTAAAACATTTTTACTGAATATTTCCAATCCTAAAACGCATAAATGAGTGTAAATTTATTATTTTCATAATTAATTCATCTTCTACTTTATTCTTATTTAGCAATATCGCATCTTATATTACAAGCTATCTACTTGATAAAGCACGTTATTTGATCGGCTTGTACAAATTATCATTGTTAAAACATAAACACAAATGTAAAATAAGCGGCAATCACATCAAACGATAATAATTAATTGCATCATCTTTAGATATTGTAACACACTATTCCACACAATCGTCAAGACGTATATAAACAGCAGTTGCATAAATATTAAAAGAAGATATATAAATTCTATAATATACAAAATAAAATTTTCACATATGGTATTAACCTGTCGATTCCCTCTCTCTATATGTCTCTACCTCCCTCTATCTAATATTAGTACATGTTCATGACTATTTTGGACGGAAAAAGCATTCATCTTGTGTACGAAATTGGAATTTACAAATCGCCGTATTATATACCTCAGTCACATCATCAAACCTACTCAAAGCCGACAGATTTTGGGCCGTAACAGGTGTTTATTACATCCTTTTGAAATTAACATAACATTTTGTCATTAGTAGGATAGTTTAAGTGATTATTTTATTCGTTTCTGCGATGATTTTGCTTGATGTTTGCCTTATTATTACGAGAACTTGCAATCACATTAACTTACTCAAGTTAAATGTGAAAACAATTGTAATATAGGCCTACATTGCATTCTCTAGATGCTTAACTTAGAAGTTACAGCTAAAATTAATATATGAAATATTGAAACTTGTTGCAACAACGAAAACGTAGGTAAACAGCTTAATACACAACTCAAATGAAAGTGTGTTTTTCCATAATATAATACTCTAGAGCAAATAATTTTCCTTTCGATTTTGACATATTCTACAAGAACTGTTAAGACACAATTATATAAGAACATATACATTGTAGGTGCATGATATTAGTCGGGTACAGTGCAGTCATATTTACAGAATGATTAGCAAAAACAAAACAGGTCTTGAATTTTCAAATACATTTATACAAGTTGTCATGGACTGTGTTCAAAGAATGCACATCGTCTTATTTCAAAGTCTAAATACAATGTTTGCAAGTATCAAGTTGTTTGGGGGGATGTTGTAAATGACACCTTGGAAATGATAAGACAAACCGCTATTCTCCAACATACGCCTACAGTATATGAAAAGAATCGTATTTTATTATCTTCTTGATTTATTGTGATACTTGCTTATTAAAATCACATTAAGGCATTGACCAAGATTCATCACACATTCAAATGCACACAATAAAACCTGTTATCAGAAACTATTCCTCTCAAACATATTTATAGATTGAAGAAAAAACAGGAGGCACACTGATTCAGTTGCTTTTCCCCTCCAAGTCACAGATGACGCCAAATATACCCTGTAGTAGTAGTAGTAGTAGTAGCAGTAAGTAGTAGTAGTAGTAGTAGTAGTAGTAGCAGTAGAAGTAGTAGTAGTAGTAGTAGTAGTAGTAGTAGTAGTAGTAGTATAGTAGTAGTAATAATAATAATGATAATAATAATAATTACAGTAATAATAATAATAGTATTAATAATATTATAAGAATAATAATTATAATAATAATAACAGATCCCTACACTAAAATATCCTTTCTTGTCATTCTAAAAATCCTCCCTAGATATCAACGGCGGATAAAGGAGGGAAACCTACCCTTACCCCACCCCCTCATAAAAACGCAATCTCACATAACACAAACAATATACCCCAGTTTGGTTAGCACACCCCTTAATAGTTTATTGTTCGAAAAGCAATGCGAATGTGAACAAAACGTTCTCTTTTTTTTTCTCCCTTTCTTTTCTTGTCTAAGTTGTGATTTTGCATCCAGCCTTACCCCCCCCCCCCCCACCCCTCCCCCCCCCCCCCCTCGTCGGTGATTTACGGGAACATACACTCACTACGTCAAAAGGCAACGTCTCCAGACGAAGGACAATGTGTACATATAATGACCATTTAATTTAACTTTGTAGGGCCTCACATTTGAGATATTGATGAATCTATCTCCATTTCTTTTCCCTTACTTGTGTGAATGCCAATAAAAAAATCCTGCTGTCTGACAATTTTCAAGATCTGAGGACTGAGGGCGCTCTAACATTTGTTAGTTTAAATGTAATGAGCATCGAATTTTCATTTACAGTTTTTCTATTGTTGGATCTACATGTCTACATGATATTTGATGCTAGAACCCCTCCCCCCCCCCCCTCCCCATCCCCTGCAGAATAAAAACACACTCCAGTAAAGGCCTACCCCTCCAAATTTACCAGAACATGATTTTGGTTTCACCCCCCCCCCCCCCTCCCCTCGCCTATCCGATACCTGCATTCAAGCTGTTCCTACTACGCCTCCGCCTCTGTGGCTTCACCCCATGGTTGGGATGGACATCGATACCGCCATCGCGGACATTACAACGTAGAGTAGTTTGGTGGTTGACCAGCCGTCGATGACCAGCCCTGCCACCAGGGCGTTGCCGCCGTTGTGATTAAAGGCCCGGTCTCACCGCCAGAACTTTGCTGGAGCGTTCCTGGAGCGGTGAAAAAAATTCATCACCGCTCGTAACCGTTCACCACCGTTTAAAAGAAGTTGGCCCCCGTTAAGGCAACGCCGTATACGCTCGGCCACCGCTGATGGTCCCTCCTACCGCTCCGAAAGTTTTGAGCTGCACAAAATATTGCGAGCGGTGAGGAGCGGGCAATTTTCCGCTCCGGCAAAGTTCACCACCGCTCTAACAACGCCCAGTCAAAGTTTGGCACCGCTAGACGCAAGTTCGTGGACGCTTTGGTCCGCTAGGCCAACGCAGAAATCTTGAACGCTGGACCACTGCTGCTTCGCCAGCTTTGCCCGGGCGGTGATTAAACGTTGCACAAACTTTGGTGGAGCGGTTGTAAGCGTTTTACGAGCGGACACGGAATTGCTGGAACGGTGTCGGGCGTTGAAGCAGCGATCCATTGCGGTGATGAACTTTGGTTTGGCGTTGGTATGGAGGTGTCGGAGCGGGACCAATGCTCGCTACCGTTAAACCAACGCTAAAGCAACGCCGGCTTCAGCGGTGCACCGCTAAGGCAACGCCCGTGTTTTCGATTTGTTTCCCATTTTGTGCGCGGTGACGAGCGTTGTCGAAATTCGGCCCCCTCTCCCTATCGTTCAAGGAACGCTCCAGCAAAGTTCTGGCGGTGAGACCGGGCCTTAAAGTCGTTGCAGCTGTTGCCGACACAGCACCATTCACAGGCACGCTTGGATGCGGCCTCGTTGCATCGGAAATCCATTGGGTCAGCGAGGTCCGATGGACAGGCGTCAGTCATGTTACATAACCGTGAGATCGCTGTGATGTTTTTGTCCTTTCCAGCATTGACTTTGTACACCTGTAGGCATATAAACACAGAAACATACACTGTCGCTCATAAAGGTAGAATATTTTAGTTTTACCCCAATTTATGGATTATTTTAAAAATTATTTAAAAATAATAGATCTAGAAAATAGGATACATTCTCAGATTTTATTGAATAATAATTTGCCAATGTGTGTTTTGCGGGACTGCTAAAGCATGTATATGCTACTATGCTTATTAAATAGGGGACCTACGCCCTCAAGTCATAAATGACAGTAGTGAGGATTAATGCCCCACAAAAGGGCACTAATATAGCACATCGACCCGGTTTTGATCCTGGGGCCTCACAGTTACGAGGCCATTGCTTTGTCACTGAACCATGAATGTACGCAGCGGGGGCTAGGGTAGGGGGCAGTTTCCATAAATAAAATAAAAAACAGAAAATGCAATAAATTTTCAATAACTTATTGCATTTTACCCTGGTCCCCAACATAAAAAAATCCTCTGGACTTCCATGCATTATGGCTCGAGGCATAGGCAAACAGAAGATTGTTTTATCCCGGGAAAAATGCAATAAATTATTGAAAAAAAGTCGTTCGCTTTATGAAACACCCCCAGGTATGTTTGGAGGACCTGTACAAGATATACACTTTTTCTTCAGAGTTATTACCTTAAAAATTGCAAAAAAAACTATTTCCAGTCGAGCCAGAACTTGATTTGCCAGAAGTGGAAACGCTATCTGTCATTATGCATGGTCGTCCAGAGGATTTGTTTATGTTGGGGACCGGGGCAAAATGCAATAAATTATTGAAAATTTATTGCATTTTCTGTTGTTTTTTTAATTTATGGAAACTGCCCCCTACCCTAGCCCCCGCTGCGTACAGTCATGGTTCAGTGACAAAGCAATGGCCTCGTAACTGTGAGGCCTCAGGATCAACACCGTGTCGATGTGCTATATTAGTGCCCTTTTGTGGGGCATTAATCCTCATTACTGTCATTTATGATTTAAGGGCATAGGTCCCCTAGTTGATAAGCATAGTAGCATATACATGCTTTAGCAGTCACGCAAAACACACATCGGCAAATTATTATTCAATAAAATCTGAGAATGTTTACTATTATCTAGATCTATTATTTTTTAATTATTTTTTTAATAATTCCATAAATTGGGATAAAAAAAAATATTCCACCTTTATGAACGACAGTGTATTTCGGCATCAGCTAACATTAGATTCATTATTATTATTAAATTATCATTATTTGCTAGGCTTCATTCAATCAAAGAGGAGACAATGAGAGGGGGAGAAAGAATTGCAGAGATCGAATGACGGCAACAAAAGAGAGAGAGGGAGAGAGAGAGAGAGATGGAAAGAGGCAGACAGACATATCATAGACATATTACAGATCACTGAGATGACAGAGTATAGTATGGTGCAATTTACATGAATTAGGTACTGATAAAACATTGCTACCCTGCCCATTCCTCGGTCCCCCTCCCCCTCTTTATTTCTCTCTCTCTCTCTCTCTCTCTTCATCTCTTCCTTTCCTTATAAACTATTTACATCTATTTCTTACAAAATACAAAAAACACTTGCGATACAGACCATTCGTTTTCACTTGTACATATATATTTCTCCAATAACAATTGACACGGCTGTCCAATTAGAATGTTTTTAATCTCATCCATAGCAAAATATGAGAATTTTTTCATTATAGTGGAACTGAATGCATACAGTCCGATGCCGTAAAAAAAATTATTTCAAATTTGTCGTTTTGTGTTTTACATTTTGTTTTAGATCTTGTGACAAATGAACTATATGAAAGTGCGTAATGCTTATTCTTTTCACGTTATTAACATAACGTAAGTTAAGTTTTTATGCAACCATTAAGACAGACAATATCAACCCTAAATGCAATACATTAAATCATTAATACAACTTTTCTTAATTACTCCTGCAAATATCAAATATAAATCAATATGTTAAAGGGGAAGTTCACTCTGGTATTCAATTGGTTTTTATGGAAGCAGAATTTCAATTTTTCTCTGTACATAAAACCTTAATATTTCATAAACTTTCATTTTGTGCACATGCACACACATAAACACACACACACATGAACACACGCACACACAATATATATATATATATATATATATACACTTGCACAACACACTCACCAACTCATACACAAAAATCGTTTGAACACTTTTTCATTTTAAGTTTTACCGTAAGATTTTTGTTATGTTCTTGTGTTTTTTTTAGGCCGCCATCCTTGTCAAGCTTTGCTTATGATTGCGGTCTCCTGCACTTTTCCAACAGAATAGTTCGGATAATAATTTAAATTTATGATAATATGTTATGAAAATAATAAGTTTCGTTATTATATGTACATATATTATGTAAAAAAACATTTTGACATGAAGAAATTATTGTTTGTTTATGTTGTATTATACCTTACATGTATATTATGTTCTTTGTTATTCAGTTATATTTTATTTGGAAAAAATGCAGAAATAAAAATCAAATCAAATCATTTAAGCAAATGGGAGGAGAGCTTCCAAGATACGTCACATGGTTGCCAATTC
>JAVYIG010016345.1:5000-31601 GCA_035222895.1 Strongylocentrotus droebachiensis | reverse complement strand
CTCTAGTCCTGTTGGCACGTTACTCCTGGAAAAATCCAGGAGTAAATCAGTTGGAGTAAATCAGTTGGCGTAAAGGTCGGCGTAGCTAACACGGCCATCGTTCAGATGGTCACTACGCCGACCTTACCATGTATTCCGACTAGCTCTAAACATGCACAGCCTTTACGCCGACCAAATTGCCATCATGTGAACACGGCTATTATTGAGTAATCACGAGGTGACAGTATGACATAACAGTATCCCTGGACAGAACAGTCATCATCCATTTTGACAATTTTGAGGTGAAGGAGATTATGAGTAAATGAGAGATGATGTCATATAATAGAACGGTCAGGAAGACTTTGTTGAATCCATTGATAAATACATCTCCAACAGGTTGTACCATAGATATGTCATAGATAGATATGCTCTCGTGACAGTTATTATTCCATGGCCATTGTTCTGAACTAACCCAAATTCTAATGCCGAGGGCACACAATGACTTTTTCATTTTGCAGTCAGTTTGTTAAAGGGGAAGTCCACCCTGAAATTAAGTTAGTTTTAATAGGAGTAGAAAAATGAGAGAAACAAGTCAGTGAAAGTTTGAGCAAATTCCGATTAAAAATAAGGAAGTTAGGATTTTTTAAGTTGTGATCAATCAAACACAAATTGGCAACTCTATGACGTAAAATGCGAGCTCAACTTCCATTTGCTTAGTACTAAAAAAATCTAAAATTTTCATTTTCCCTCAAGAAAAATTTCAACCATACATGCACCCTAAATATAATAATTGCAAATATGTTTTTATACTCCCCTGCAAGGAACAAATATATATTCCGTCATCAATAACGAAGAAAACATGATTTTATGGAATATTATGCACAAAGCAAATGAAGGAGAGCTCGTATAATACGTCACAGAGTTGCCAATTTGTATTTGATTGATCACAACTTCAATAATTCATAACTTTCTTATTTTCATTCAGAATTTGCTCAAACTTTCACTCACCTGATTTTCTTATTATTCTGCCTCTATCGAAACAAACTTATTTTGGGGGTGGACTTTCCCTTTAATTGATTTTGAAATGTATGCGTTTTCCATGCGTATTTACCCTACAGTGCATTCTTGGTTCAGAGTATGCACTTTAATTTCAATGTCGCTTCAACAGTCTTGATGCCTGTTCGATAACCAGAAACAAAGTAGAAAGGCAACGTAGCTATATCGATGTCACTTCGGATTCAAATCATGCATACCCAGATCGATGTCGGCTAGTTTCTCTGGTTTTCACACCAGAATGGAAACGCATGGACTCAACACATTGGTGTGACCTAGGCATTATTTCAGCCTTAGACCCAATACTTGACCCAAACCTTACCATAAACCTAACTTAAAAACCTAATTGCAATCCTAACCCTATACTTCTGATGAAATAGAGCTAAGAGCATCTTATTGCTGGAGCAGCCTAGCATAGCCGGGTAATGTTGGAGCGACTTGAGAAGCTTGCAAGGTCGATACGTGTGCTATATAAAAATCCAATATTATTATTATTATTATTAAGTAGAATTACAATCTATTTATCAATGAAATCTAATGAGGGACATATAGGCATACAGACCCTAAAAAAATCTGCCCCTCCCTACCTCCATTAAAAAGTTAAAGTGCACAAAACCCTATTTTTCGGTTAATGCATGAACAAAAAGAAAGACATGTATCATGGTTAAAAAATCTCTCTCTCTCTCTCTCTCTCTCTCTCATTTCTTCCCTCTATCTCTCTCTCTTTCTCTCTTTCATCTGTCTTTGACTGAGCATCAATGAGTAATCCGTTCTCTTCCGCCAGCTGCCACGTTGATCCATTGTATGATATCTGAAACCATTCCTAAAATCCCCCTTCCTGATCTAACATTGTTCTATTCTCATCTCATACATTAAATACATTTGTCTCTCTTAATTCCCCTTTTGAACCAACTTACTTTGGAATTGATTTGTTAATATTTTTTCTTAAAGTGGAGAGCACAAACTATTAATTTCCTAGAAGCTCATAATGGTTGATCAATCTAAAAAAATAAATCAACCAGGTAATAGCCCTCCATTTCTGTCTACCGGGTATTATCTGCTATTCTTAAAAAGTTGGTATTACTGATTTCATTTTTGGTCGCCTGTTTGTTCAGGCTTTGCAAATATGTATGGTGTTGCCTTCCCTGGCATCTCTTTCCAGCAATCTTCCCTGTTAATATTGTTTATTTCTGGATCATACTTTCTGTATATGTGACCAACAAATTGCATTTGCCTCTTTCTAATTGTGTTTATGAGTGACGGTTTTTACTCTTGCTTTTCTAGACACTTCTACATTTTGTTATCCTTTCTTTAAAACTTGATCTAAAAGGTTGAAAATGTGTTCAAATATTTGCTTTGGTCTCATTTTTGATGATTTGCAGGTGTATGTTTAACTAATGGACTGGGGAGAAATCTGGAAATAAGCCCCAAAGAAAAGATCTAACTTAACCAAAGTACAAATTCAGCATATCAAACAAAGTGTACAGTGTACCTATTTCAAACAATAGATGGCTCACTTCCATTGATATTTATAACCACATGAATGTCCTTTGCATGACCCTTATGATCGATCACCCAGCTGCACAGTCGATGATCCGAGTTGTAAAGAAAGAGGGGGGGGGGGGGCAGAGAGAGAGAGAGAGGGAAAGAGACAGAGGGGGGGGGGGCAGAGGGAGAGAGAATAAAAATATTCTGTCTGAATTCACCACTATGCCACTATCATTTTTGTTTTCATTGCATGTCAAATATTTCCCATGTGAAACAAGAGAGGGCGCACTTCCGTTTCTAACCCCCTATCATCATTGATTTGATCGAACACCACCTGATCCCTCTGAACTCTAGTTGAACCCAATGTTTCACATAGCAGCTGACTACATTATTTCTCCCATATGAAAACCTCACACCTCTTTAGATGAGCGAGCGAGAAGAAAAAAAAGGAGGAAACGATATTGGAGGAAACGATATTGGAAGCATGGCGAAACCATTGTGTGCTTTTAGTATCCCATTGGCAGCTGAATTCTCAGGCTCAATACAGGAACAAATAGTTATCACAGACAGAGGGTTAACTGAAAAGGGGGGATGGTCTGGAACAAAGTCAGCTACAAGCTCAAATGATATTTGCAAGAGAGAGAGGGAGGTGAAAGAGAGTGAAAAAGAGAGAATTAAAGAGAAAAGGAAGATAGCAGGAGAGAGAGAGAGAGAAAGAGAGAGAGAGAGAGAGAGAGAGAGAGAGAAAAGAGAGTCAAGAAATAAAGAGGAAGAGGAAGAGAGAGAGAGGGGGAGGGAGGGAACAAAGAGAGATAGAGAGGGGGAATAAAGAGGGGTAAAGAGGGGGGTAAAGAGAGTGAGAGAGAGAGAGAGAGAGAGAGAGAGAGAGGGAGGAATAAAGAGAGGGAAAGAGGGGGAGAAAGGGTGAAGGAACGAGATGGGGGAAATAAGAGGGGTGATGAAGGATAATTAGAAAACAATTATGACTCATTAATGATTATACAACACATTCCTAATGACCTTGATAATTGGAACAGTTTTGACAGATTGTTGGACGTGTAATTTCCGCGAGACACACATCAAGAGCTTGACAGAATTGGGTTA
Organism: Strongylocentrotus droebachiensis; assembly: GCA_035222895.1. Classification (NCBI taxonomy): domain Eukaryota; kingdom Metazoa; phylum Echinodermata; class Echinoidea; order Camarodonta; family Strongylocentrotidae; genus Strongylocentrotus; species Strongylocentrotus droebachiensis. The sequence goes on along the minus strand of JAVYIG010016345.1, from coordinate 27,977 downwards.
TTAATAATAATAATAATACATCAGATTTATAAGGCGCCAAATCCACTTGACAGTCAAATGCTCAAGGTGCAAATCATGCTGTACATTTGTCTTCATCTAAAGCATTGTTAGTATAGAAATAAGCTATAAAAATGAAAACCCTTGTAAAAAGTCTCTGAAGTCTTGTTTGTTATATTTGTAAATCCAGGATTGTATATTTTGTGTATTGTTTTTAATGTGAGTGGACCCCTAGGAAGAATGAAATTATAACTGAGCAAGGTGATCCATCACACAAGTGGTAAATTGGTACATAGATAATAAATAAATAAAAATAAACAGAAAATTACACATCTTTAATGTAAGGGATAGGGTTCAATCTCGTTGAAAGTAGTCTCTTCTTGTTGACGACTTTCAACAAGATGGATTCATTCTTCCCCCGCACCAAGAAATCATCTTAGTGACACTGACATCCCTCCTCCTCCCAAAGTATGCTCCCCTTTTTTAGCCCGTTCAAACTAATGAAAAATATAAGAAGTGCCTAATGAAGCATACCGGGTATAAGAAATTGGGTAAAAACAAAACATTGTACAAAAAATCACAGTATTGTGAAAGAGGCATAGAAAAAATAAGATAACTACACTGTTTAAAAAAGTGGCATATGAGGGAGTTAACTTTGATGAGGTAAGTTGACATGACAGCTAGCCAGTCATCGGTGCCCTTTTACAATAAAACCCGCCCACTTAAAATTGTTCGTAATTCATCGGGTTTCTGTTTAAAACTTTACTCAAACATGCACTTTGCTCTTCACCATTTTCTAATATGACATTTCATTACACAACATTTAGACTAGAAGAACGTTGTACTTATCATATAGCTAAACGGTTCATATACAGCCATACAATGAATTTCCGTAGTCTGAACACGGGGACAATGTGTCATCCATTGGTACAGCCAATTAGCTAGATGGTTAACTGACTGGCTACATTAGGTAACCGATGGAGCAAATATTGAACTTTCCCTGCATCGTCGTTGTAAGAACTGGAGGATCGGACAGCGACATGACACCGTGATGGAGATGAAAAATCAATAGGTTGTAAGATTGACTTGAAGGGATTGCAAGAGAAGCAGGAATATTCTGAGTATACAGAGGATTATTTGTCATTGTCTTATGGAGGTGGTGTAGCTACATATTGACTGTGAATTAATAGCCATTAGGGTGTTAAATTGTATACTTTAACACAGAGTTAACGCCCTTTTGGCTTGAAAAGACATATAGGGTCATAGGGGGCACAGGGGCACCTGCCCCACCCCCTAATGCTAAAAAAAATAGATAAAGGGGACAAAGGAGAGGGGGAAGTCAACTAGATAATAGGAGCAATTCCGGCACCCATTCCATAATTGATGGTCTTGTTAATTCACATAAAAAACATTGAGTAGGACCAGTGTGGCAGCGCCCCCCCCCCCCTTATGATGCAAGAACCCCTACACCTCCTTCAATGTCTGGACTCGCATTACACCACTGATTATTGGGAGTTAAAATATTTTCACATCTCCATAAGATAAACAATAGACCATATCATAAATGTATTTAAATTTGTATATTCTCTGATATTCTATAGATTCTATAAATTGTAAAGGGTTATATAAGCTTCGCATTTCTGTATATTATAACACAGAGCTCAGTGAATAGGTGCATGATGTTTGTAGAGCGCGGTTGCTATTAATTTACACATTTAAAAATTGCAGCAGCCTTTACTTGGTATATATCTGTCAATAATCAATATGCCCATTAAACACATTGCATGTAGTTGTTGCTATGTTGTACAAGCCTCTACAAAATAAAAAAATCTCAGTCACTGTAAAATTACTTTCTGCTTTTCTTTCATGGCCAATCTATTAATTTATTTATTGGATATATAATCACAGTAAAGTTGCAGAACTTAGGAGTTGACACTTGGCTTTCCATAGACGAATGATTTAGAGGTTGAACTTAAAGTGTCAATTCACGGCTATCTTTAAAGATGAAAGAGAACATACATGTACCAACTTAAATACAACACCCTGACAGAGTTTTGCTGCACGATCGTGACAGATACAAATGTCTGACTCGTTAAGCTGTGTCCTAATTTGGCCCAGAAAAAAATTATCAGGGAAACACTTAAGAGGCCATTAAAGTGTTGGCACACAGAGAGATTAGCCTAAAAATTCAAATCTGGGATCGTCGCACACGTCTTCGGTATTTGCAGATGAGCGGTAAATTGGCAAAAGTGAGTCAAAGTTAATGAACGGGAGATTGGGCTGGAGGGATGGTGAAAACGTCAAGAGTCTAGATTAGCTGTAAATGTTAACCTAGTTTTTATTTATGTCTCAAGGAATAAATGAATAAGAGAACGAGAGATTAACGGGTGGTATATCAAATAGAAAACCTCTGTAAAGATTAAAGCGAGCTTGAAAAATCACAAGTGGTTCATTACTACACTAATTACATGTACAATGTGCATACTGTGTTTCATTTGCATGTAAGCAGTGTCAATTGGCCTAGAATACACAAGAAATTGAATTTTTTATGTTGTTTGCCGAACGAAAAGGCCAATTCAAGAGCAATTTAAAGTTTTTAATACATCAGAAAAAAAATAATGTACAACTTTTCTCTTTATTTTTTCGCCATTGTCTTGAATATGCAACATCAATGAGAAAGTAAAGAGTAATGTTGTACAGTAGTTCTTCATACTATTACAGTTTCTTCTTCAATATCTCTACAAAATACAGGTATATATATTTATATACATATATATATATACATATAATCAAGTGTGATTTCATTATACATGTTTGTATATTCAAATATTATGTCTGCACTACTTGTTTATTTTTTGTTTCATCTCATAATTAAGTTACTGTTTATGGTTCACAAACTCTTACATACATATGGCCTAGATTTTGCCTGCGTATATACGTCTGTGCAAACAACACATAAGCAGGAGAGAGAGATGGAGAGAGATGGGGAAAGAGATGGAGAAAGAGGGGAAGAGAGGAGAAAGAGAGAGATAGGGGGTGGAGAAAGAGATAGGCAGCAGGGAGAAAGAGAGGGGAGACAGACGGAGAGGGGGAAAGAGAAGGAGAAAGAGGCACAAGAAGAGAATGGGGAGAGACAGTGAGAGTGCAAGAGTAACAGAAAGAGAGACACAAGAAGATCAAGATGAGGAGGGGAATTGGGGAGAGGGAGAGAGACAAGAAGATAGAGAGGAGGGGGATGGGGGAGAAGGAGAGAGAAAGAGACATCAGTTAAATCTATCCGGCACGGATGCCACACAGATTTCATCCGTTGTACAATCAATACCCCAGGACAATTCGGCGCAATTTCCGTCTTTATTAAGCAAATTTCCTTCGTCTTATCTGGCAGAGTAGAGAAATTTGCCCTTGGAAATCACGCTACAGGATTCTGCCCTTGAAACTCTTCTTCGTGTCATCATTGGCAGATGTTCGTGGTGTTGATACCGTGTAGACCAAGGACTTGAGTAAGGTGAAGAGGGCTATATAAGTTGCATACAAATCAATGATTAGCTATGGCCCTATTCACACTCTTGCAAAGTACAAAAATACATGTTCCGGAAGACATTTTCTGTAATGCATGTATATCAATATTGTGCATACTTAAGATTCATGTCAATGCCTCTCCCATTAGACAGTCAGAATACTAAGCCCAAGATAATAAAACTGTCTGCATTCTATAAAAGAAGAGTGTTAGGCCAAGTTCAATTCATATCCAATGGATTAGACGCTGTAGGAACTGTCCTCCATCAGATTAAAATTACAAGAACATTGCCTCCTTGTAAAGTGCTCATACCAGGGATATGTTATCTCCCTGCTCATACCCAGCACAGGGTGCTAAAGGCTTTTCAATATTATTCCAGCTTTAGCTGGGCTGCTAATTTCAGAGGTCACAACATTCTAGCAAACTCCTTCTCGCAATCTACTTCTTTCTACCCACCCATTCTGGTGACATTAGCCACGCTGGGGGTAGGACATTATAGCTTTACAGAAATGAGCCAGGCAAGGGACTTGAACCCATGACCTTTCCGTCTCCAGCCAAGTGTTTAACCTCTCCAGGACACTCATGCTATTGTTGCAGCAGCGAGAGTTCATTTCAAATGTTAAATCAAAATTTATCTAAAGTCATGGACAGAATATCAAAATATCTGGCATCAACAAAAGTGAACAAAATATGAGACTGTAGAATACTGAACAAGTTGGAATTAATTTCCATATTTTGCTACTGATGCTCTAAAAGGGCCTAATATAATTTCAATTGAGATCAGTTGATAGTCAGCCTTATTAAGGAAGCAAAAATCTATTTGGTGTGATTTACATTATAAAAATTATGTTATAACGAGAGAGACTATAGATGCTACATAAATTGTTGCGTCCGTCTATGGGAGCTAATTGGGGAGTCGTAGAGTCTAACACAGTGTGAGGTGACAAATTATTGATTTTGTGAGAGCGTTGCGGTGGAAGAAATAGAACGAGAGACCATTTAAATGGGTTATTTTGATTAATACAGCATGACCTCGTCAATTGGAATTACAAAGCTGTGTTTGCGCAATATAAACAAAACGTAGCTAATTAAAGTATGGATGGTGTTTGGTAGGGATTGGAATGTGAACCTTATGTGAGATAATAGGTACCGTAGCTGTATTCCCGATGGATCGAAATGTTGAAGTATATTGCTAGGCTGTGATGATTACATGATTACATTATTTATGTTATATTAATTCATTTAATATTATTTATTCTCTTATTCAACAACATAAATCTTGAAAAAAATAAGTCAAATAAATATAGCGCAAAATATTAGATTACTTAACAAGTTCTAATTGGTTGTTAAATTTGCTCTATGGTTATCTCTCAGGTCACATAGAATAGCATGAATATATTCAAAGATAATGTATTTGCATATTAATAACACTACAAAAAATTTAAGGAACATTGCGCATGTGACAAAGTCAAATGTAGCAGTCGGGTGTGTTTTCTTATAGTTGACCAATGACAGAATTTCCCCACAGTCAACTTCCTCCACTAATTGAATTTCTAACTTCAACCCGAGACCCAACTAAAATCTAACCCTAACCCTAATCCCAACATTTAACCTAACGGTAACTGCAATCACATCTCTTACCCTAACAGCAACCCTTTTACCAAGGGCGTGTTTATGCTTCACTTTTTCTGGCCAGAATCAGGCATCTGTTACACGTTTAGTTTAAAGGGATCGTTTAACAATGTTAAATCTGAGATACACGGCCCTACGTGTTATCAGTGTCTGTGATATGGTGTAATATTGAAGCCCTAAAAAAATCGCGCTTCAAAATGATCAAGAAGTGCCTCAAAAAAGTAAAAATCTTTGAGTGACCGGTTTTACCATACTCGTTATCCCCAATAGACTGTAGTGTTATGAAAACCGTCAGGCGAACGGTTTTCAAAATTTGTAATTTCAATCATAAATATCTTGATAATTAGACAGGCGATCGGCTTGTAAAAGTCATGGGGTTCCTGACTGACCTAAAGGTTTATAATTATCATTGCATCATGAGCTAAATCCAGAATTTTATTTCAGAATCTGAGACAAAGTTACCGGATCCCTTTAAAACACGGTTGCGTCCATGCTCACTTTTGTAGAATCACCGAAAAACGGCGATCACGATCACTGATCGTAAACTCACAAAAAGATGCGTTTACAATTTGTAAACGCGTTTAAATGGGGTCAACGCACTGACCTCTAGTGGGTCTACGTAGCATGCACAGTGAAGGTTTGCGAATCCAGCTGGAAGACCAATTAAGGCCACCCAAGGAGAATTGCCTGGGGGAGCCAGAGAAGTGAGCATAAACAGTACACCGTGGAACTGCGATTACGATGAGCGTTTACGATGAGCGTTACAAATCGCTCATTCTGCCTTCAAAATTTAAGCTTAAACGCACACACAGCCAGAGACCCAACTAAAACCTAACCCTAAGCCTAATCACAACATATAACCTAACCTAAATTGAAATCACATCTCTAACAACAACCCTTTTTCTTAGACACTCAGCCCGGAGCAAATGTACGCCAAGCAAATGTCAGAACTCGATGTTTGCATGTTTTCTATACATTCAAAGTTTATTTGGGGGATTTCCCCTTTTGCAAAAGTTTCACAACAGATCATGTTGCCTACAAAAATAATTCTAATGAAATAAAAACAAACTAATTACGCTGAAAATTCAAAATGGCTGCTTGCAATGTATTGTATTGTTGTTTGAGACAACACAATACATTGCGAAATTGATACCAACAAGAAGAACAGTGTAATATTTAGCAACCAGGAGGCAAATATATAATCAAATTTCTCCAAACAGCGATCAATTTACCCAAATGCCTCTAAGCCCATCCTTTGCTTTGCACAGTCAACTTGAGGCAAGCTTGTCTATTTTTCTCCAATAATTCTCCCCAATAATTCTCCCCCAGCACAAATAGCAAATTGATGAAGATATCGTATTTCGCTTGTCGGGAGGAAAACAGCAAAAAATAGAGATTAAATTGATTGCGCAGTTATTCCCTGTCTTAGCTACTAAACAAAGTTCCAAGCAGGAAAATTCAAAGGAAATGATATAAAAATACTACGGGAGAAGGGGATAAGAACTTATCTTACATAAGCTATCATCCCTTTTAGCTATTTTCTCTTAGCCATTTGATATTAATGAAATTTATATCCAGGGACCTATGCCATTTCAAGGGAATAAAACACAATGATGAGGAGAAGATAAGAATAAAACATAAAGCCAGCCATGCCAAACATATAAATACAAAGACAAAGACCCCCTGGAAAAAGAGAAAGGTACGTGTCAATTGTTTTTAAGGTGATAATTGGAAGTAGGGGAGCATTAAACAAATGGATGGTATTATGCCAGGGGGTGAATTCATTACAGTCATGTAGTAGTTTAGACAGAGAGGAGATATGTGAAACATGAATAAAACAACACCCCAGGATCTATGGAATTTAAAATTCAGCAGAATGCTTTTTTTTTCCAGGTCATCATTATTTTTCTCTCTGAGCATTCCACTGCATTATAATGAAGAGCACTCGCATTTGACTAATGGGTTGTGTTGTTGTCGTACAAAATGATTATAGATAGTAGTTTGTTATTTCAAAAAGACACTGGGGATATATTACCATGAACAGAGCATGGGAGAGTGATGGAATACCTCGAAAAGCAAGCAGAAGAGAAAGATAAAGAGACAGACGATCAGATAGAGAGCCATGCAGAGAGAGTGGGAGAAGGAACATGCACAATAATGAAAACAGAATGCATGCATTTTGTGAGAGGATGAGAAAGAGAAATAGTGACAAAGGAAGAGAAAGAGAAACAATGGAGAGGAAAACGAAAGATGGACAGAGAAATGGGAGAGGGAGACAGAGAGAGGAAGATGGGAAGAACAGAGAGTAGAAAGAGTCAGACACAAAGATGAGAGGAAAACAAGACAAAGACAGAGATAGAGACAGAGACAGAGACAGGGAAAGAGACAGAGATAGAGACAGAGACAGAGACAGAGACAGAGACAGAGACAGGGAAAGAGACAGAGATAGAGAGAGAGAGAGAGAGAGAGAGAGACAGAGACAGGGAAAGAGACAGAGATAGAGACAGAGAGAGAGAGAGAGACAGAGACAGGGAAAGAGACAGAGATAGAGACAGAGAGAGAGAGAGAGAGAGAGACAGAGACAGGGAAAGAGACAGAGATAGAGACAGAGAGAGAGAGAGAGAAAGAGAGAGAGACAGAGAAAGAGAAAGAGACAGAATAGCAACAGAGAAAGAGACAGAGATAGAGATAGAGACAGAGACAGAGACAGAGACATAGACAGAGAGAGAGAGAACGAAGTACGCCAGGTAGAATGCACGAGGTGCAAAGTGGTCATAAATCAAATTTATATCAGGAAGATATCAAATCATGATGCTGTCTTTCCCTCCAGCCTGTAAAACAGTGCCAACCATGATAAGGGCAGACCTGTACATCTACACCATTTTTCTTGTATTCACCTATACCACATATTTTACATCACTTCCTACATGGTTTTAGAAGGGCAATGTCAGTGTCAAAGAGAAGGTCGAGTTCTGTCAAAGAAAACAAATTATAATTTGAGTTTTCTCATTCCTTGCATGTCAGTTTGGAAGAACATTGTAGTAGAAATGTCTCCTGAAAAGGTGTTCTTTATTAAGTTATGATTTTTAAAAATTGGCTTTTAAGCAGTAATGTATCTGTGTGTCTCCCTTTACCCCCCCCCCCCCCCTCCCCCCTCTCTCTCTCTCTCTCCCTCTCTCTCTCTCTCTCTCTCTCTGTTTCCTTCCTCTCTCCCTCTCTCCCTCCCTCTCTTCCACTCATACCCTCTCAACTCCCCTAGCCCAACCCCATATACATGCACCTCCCCATTTCCATCTATCACTTATGATAAAACATTCATTTTTTCTTACAACTTTGGCATATAATTCATTTTCCTCTAAAGCAATATTCTTTTCTTATCCATTCTCTTCCACCTTTCTAACATGAGCCTTAAATCTTGGTAATAAACTACAACAGCTTGCAAGCTAATCAACCAAAACATCATCATCTAAAATTCATTCAGGATGCATAGTCCTGTCAACAAGCAACCTACTCCAGCCTCCATTCAGACAAACATAAGTCATCGTATATTTAAACAAATACTGCAAAGGTTTACAATAAATAATCAATTTCCTCTAATATACGGTATGTTTCAAAACAAAAACAAAGGTTTGAGCATCATTTCAATTTAACACTTGATGATTAATACACAAATTGTATTTAATTTAAACAACAAACATGGATCAATGCCTTTTACAGTTTCTACATACAGGAAGAATTTTTTTTATGGATCCGTGATTGGTTGAATATGCATGATTTCGTCATGACTGGTATGTTCAATGTACCAATCAACATCCCCAAATTGCCAATGTGAGATGCTTGTAGGATACTTTACAGGACAGAATGGGCATTTTGTCATTACACACACACAATTTTTGTTGTTGAAAATCATATTTTATTGAGGAAAATCGTACGGTCAAATCGTACTGGTTGGCAGCTCTGCATATTCTTAGCCTGTCTTTTCACCTTTTCATTGTACAATTATCCCTTATACGATGTTTCCTTATATAAGCTTTGTATAAATTGTCCTAAGTGTGAATGACCTCCTACTCCCCTTCCATGGCAAACCCAAGACATTAGAAGCCATCTGCAGGCTTCGTTTAAAATGTCATTTACCCAAAATCATCCCTACTATCTTTCCCCACTGTTACCCAATACACAGCATGCCTTAATTGTCAATAGAAGCCTAATGAGTTACCATATTCATATTTCATAAACCATCTGCAATAGATATTGAGGTTTATTAAAAAACCCTTCAGGTGGAATTTCAATAGCCTTTCTTGGTTTAATGAAGGCATGAACTGCAGAGGAAAGTGTAGGGCCTATACAATTCTGCCAAAAGAATTTTATACACAATTAAAATCTGAAAAGTTATGTCTTATAAAGAAGATACATGTATATAAAAATGATGTACCCTAACCCCAACCTTAAACGAACCGACAATTAACTAAGACCCTAACGCTTGCCCTATAAATAAGAATAGATAAATTGGATTTAATAAGTTTGCCTGCATCAAAAAAGTGAATGAAATACAATAATCGTTAACTATATGACCAACAATTTTGAATAACCAATTAGGTCTGCTGTTTAAATAGACTTTTAAATGCAATTTCACAGTAAAAAAAAAGGGGGGGGGGATAGAGATAGGTTTCAAATTCAATACCTAAATATTACTTTCCATGTGTCTTCTTTCATATCGACAGAAATGTATATACAAGAGAGTTGGAGAGAGAAAGAGACAGTGAGAGTGAGAATGTGAGAATGTGAGAGAGAGGGGGGAGAGAGAGAGAGAGAGAGAGAGAAAGTGAGAGAGGGGGAGGGAGAGGGAGAGAGAGAGAGAGGGGGGGGGGAGAGGAGGGGGAGGGGTATGAAAACAATTTTTAAAGAATATTATAACAAAAGGAAGAGAAAAAAAAGAATAATACTTTTAATAATACTTTCAACATAGACAGTCTGTCTGCAAGACGCTGATCTGCAATAAGGCACCAATTATTATTTTTTTAAACATTTTTCTTGTTAAAAGTAATCTATATGCTAATTGGAACTTTCCATATATTATCCTTAAAAAGACTTTTGTCATAAAGACATCCTATTTAGATCCTGTAGCTGGAGAGCTCAATTTTTCTGAAATAATCTTCTTCTTTTTTGTGTGTTTGATGATTTTCTCTGAAACTATAGGAATCCAATAATCTGAAATTTGGATGGTTGATTCTTACAAGGTGACAACAATAGATGTAAAGGTACATTATAGTATTAATGACTGCTTTGAGAGAAATAGTTGTTTTATTACGCTCAAGGGAAGGTTAGAATTGTGCTATTACCCGAGGCGTGCCGAGGGGAATAGCCCAATTGTAACCTTCCCGAGAGCGTATAAAAACAACTATTTCTCGAATATTAAAGCAGTCATTAATACTTTTATATGCCGAAAAAAAATAGACTAAAAAATAAAAAATAAAAAATACTTTTTTTTTTTGTCGAAGATGAGATTCGAACTCTTGCGTACAAAAGGTGATGTATCTAAAGTCAGCGCCTCAGACCTCTCGGCCATCGCGCGATGTTAACATGCTTGGCAGTTTTGTACAATATATACATTAGATGGATTGAAACCGGCTTCGCGTGTGATGAATGCTTCGCAAAAGCTCCATATACGGACTCTTCTTTTACTTTTGCAATGCATATTGGCACGAACTTAGATCAAGATCTATCGGCAGATGTTGTTTTTTTGTTTTTGGAAGTTTATTTTCGTCTTCATGTCAACAATGCAAGATAAAATTGTCGGTAAGATCGATCGAGATTCAATTGTATTGAAATTACCGACCAATCCTTCGCACACATACGGTATCCTCCATCGCTCAAACCATTTTTTAACATGTAAACCTATGGGGTAACCATGGAGGCTGACCAACTATTTTTAATAACCATGGTTATTAAAAATATTGAAATGTTTTAAGCATGGTTACCGAGAATTTTACAGGAACAGTTGAAGTTTATGAATGCAATTCGACCAATCAGATGGCTGGATTTCTTAAGTGAGGTATATAATAACAACTAACAACTGAATTATTCATAGCTATTGTAAATTTGATGTTTTTTGTGTTTTTTATACCTCGAGAATGAAAGGTGGACTAGTTAAATCATGCAGGGTCTTTGTTGAATACTTCTAGAAGTAAGCTTTAATATGTCATATTCTCAAGAAACATACATTAGGACAAATCGATTTCCCGCATACTTAAAAAATTACAAAACTTGGTAAGGGTGTCCATAATTTAGTTGTTAAGGTAATACAAAGTTTTGGTATGGGGGTCGTGATTTTGGTTCAAGTGAACATATTAGAAGCATATGCGATTTTACAATATTCAATGATCGTTGACGCGGTTGAAATTGAGTCTAAAGTGATGGAATCGTAATTTTTTTTTTTTTTTTAAAGCTTTTTTGCCTTTATTCAGATCTTCATAATTATACAAAATGATGAATAGGAACACAACTGTTCTTACAGTATAAACATACATGTAGTACATTGTCTCATACATTATAAACACAGACATATTTAAAAAATATTTTCTATAAGTATCCAAACTAATATAGTACACATTCAAACAAGTGTACAGAATGTGCCCCAATTCCTTTAAAAAAAGGAGAAGGTGACGGTAATACTTGAATACAACATTATAAAAAGGAACAATTTTTACAACATAATATGCAAATTAATTAGTTCAATATAAATTAAGCAATCTGAACAAAGATTTTCTTTTATAAACAAAAAGTATAAGGTGAAGGTGCTGCTTCATAACCCATGACAAAATATGTTATATTTACATATACTAATACGGTGCATTTTTCATGCTAACTATATAAGGGTCTTGTATCAGTGGAGGTCTGTAACTATACCGTTATTTAAAAAATATATAAATATGAAATATAAAAAAACAAACAAACACGATAGCAGATAAATGTTCGGATCGATGGGAAAGTGAGTGAGTGAACAGGAAACAGGAATTACAATATATATACAATCAGTTCCCCTGTCTTAAGGGGTAAAATTTTCCCATTTTTGATAATGTATTGGCAGTTTGTCCTTTAATTTTGCTTTTTCATGTTCAACTTTTTTTGAGTTCTCTACAGCCTTACATATTTCTTTACTAGTTGGGAACTTTCCATTTTTACGATTACTGTAAATCATATATTTGACCATAATCAATACATGATTTAACAATATATTATCTTTCATATTTTTTCTGAAACCAAGCAACACATCAATCCATTGCATATTAAGAAACTGAAACATCTTTAAACTGTTTCCCATCTCATTCCATATTCTGGTCCCTTCAGGACATTCAAAGAAGATATGACGATAGGTTTCTACTTCTTTTCTACAAAAGGAACATAAATTTGACCGTATTAAACCAAAAAGATACAATTTATCATTACAAAATATGATGTTATGTAAAAGTTTAAACTGAAATTCCCTTAACTTCCCATCTAGAGTGGAAAATCTGGGGATTGAGAAACATGTTGTAGTTTCCGACTTATCTAGATTTAAAGCTATTATCTCTGGATGTTTAAAAGCAAATGCATCTTGTATTATAGCAATAAAAATGTTATAGAGCATTTTGGAAGAGACAGACTCAAAAGAATATACTGTTTTGTTAATGATAAAGTTAATGTTGGAAAGATCAACAGTGTCATTTAGAGTATCATCTCTCCCTCTGCAAAACCTCTTAATCTTCCAGGCAGCTGGCAATTTGGTGTATAGATCATTAAGCAAAAACAAATCGTCTACATTAAGACCTTTCCTTATGAAATAGTCCCCTGATCTCATATCACCTTCTGCGTCGGTCAAATGTTTAACTTGAAAAATGTTCACATGAAATAATTTTGCATTAAAAGGAATTATCCTACCTTCAATAAAAGTATTGTTAAAGATAATTTGATTTTCATTATGTGTTTCTTTTACAATATATTCCTTCTCCTTTAGATAATTCCAGATGTTCAAAAAATCCAAGTATAGATTGGGTGCCTTAATATTGATTGTTTTGGGATAATAATTATAATTGCAAAAAAAATGATAAGCTCTTTATGATAAGCTCTTTATGTTGTATAGCGCCCTCTCAAGACTGATGTTACTTTAGCCTTAAAACAATGTTTCTGGACCACAATCAACTGATTTCCTATTCCTGTTTGGAAATTATATATGAGAACTGCATATTCTGATATTTTCATGGTAACAGCTACCATGGAATGGCTGTAGGCGCTATTTGAAATATCTGAAATTTACCGGGAGCACCGGTAACTTTTTGATTATTCAATTTCTCGAAAGCAGAAGTGTTTTAGGGGCTAAATTTTCTAATGCTTATCATACATCCACAGAGGCATCCAAATATATCAACATTATAAAGAATTACTATCCACCAAATTTTCAAAATTTCCCAAAGCTTTGCATTACTTTTTACAAATACAGCGATCAATACACAGTAGCATTTGCAACAAAAAGGTGTGAAATTAGTCAAACTCATCCATATTCTAAAAGCGGCAAGTTACCCAGTACTGCTGTTTTTTCAGCTTTAAGACGGCATGAAACTTTTGTTTATTTGCCTTCTCTTAAGTGGTATCTTTAGAGGACTAAGAGTTTGGACCACGTCAAGTCCTAGATTCATCTGCATTGCAGTTTTTGGGAAAAGGGATACCTGTAAATAAAATCTAAATAAATGAATTGATTAAAAACAAATTTTGATGGATTTGTTGTCTCTCTCTCCATCTTGCTCTCTACTCCCCTCCCTTCCTACCACCCACCCACGCTCTCTCTCTCTCTCTCTCTCTCTTTTACCCTTTTTAACTCGCTCCTTTTGCTCTCTCTCTCTCTCTCTCTTTTACCCTTTGAATGTTTTTTAAACAGATATATGGCGCCATACAAATGCTGTTCATCATCATCATCATCACCTTGCTCCTTTTGCTCTCTCTCTCGCTCTCTCTCTCTCTACCCTCTCTCTCTCTGTCTGTCTCTTTCTATTAGTATGTGCATCTCTTTTCCTCTGTTTTTTCACTCTCTCTCTCTGTGTCTCTCTCTCTCTCTCGGTCTTCCTCTCTCTCTCCATCTCTAGTACCCACTAAGTCTCCTCGCGATATGACAAGTCCTCCATATTTTGCTAATGGCGGATCATAGGAATCAGAAGCCCATGAATATTTGATATAGATCTGCGGAATATCCACAATCCCTCTCCTCCTAGCCATGCTTTGCATCTTGTTTATCTCAGTCGGCGTCTTGCAAGAATGTTCCGAGCCATTTCTACTTCACAAAATGCTCCTTTGAAAATTGCCACCCGAATCTTTCATCTGATAGCGGTACAAAGGAGTAACAGAAAACATACTACCACAAAGTAATGCAACAGAATATCCATAACCATCACTTCTTCACAAAATATTCTAGAATATTCCAAAAAGAATGTTCCAAGCCATTCCTACTTCACAAAACGCTCCTTTGAAAATCATCACCCGACTCTTTTATCTGATAGCGTTACAAAGGAGTAACATAGAACGTACTACCACAAAGTAATGCAACAGAATAGTCATAAGCATTCCTTCTTCATGAAATATTCTTGAATAATGCAAAAGAATATTCAAAGTCATTTACATTTCACAAAATACCTCTATTGAATGTTTTCATCTTCACACTCTTTCATCTACAACAAAAGAAGCATTACAGAACGGGCAATGGCACCTTTATCGCATATTATTCGATATCATTCCTATTTATACCCTCAGACTATGTGCTGAAAACCTTTGAGCATGACTGCTTGTAAAATGCTCATAGTTAATGCTTCTCTGGCCATCACCTAACAATATTATAGAAGTATACGTAGGAGAAAGTAATGAAAGCATAAGAATACAGGATTTTTTAAGAAACGTTTTTGTACCGGTACTTGTCAGCAAGCAAAGCCTTCCAGCTTTGTGTGAGGACATACCTTATTCATCAGGAAAAGAATAAGCTACGAGGGCATCAAAAGAAAAACATGGCGACTAGCTTCCTGCATTTTTGAAGATAAAACTCCACAAAGAAAATGATCTGGGAGACATTATAACAAAAAACAGACGTGGGAGTTATGTCTGTGTTATCTCGCTCCCCGGGGAGCTAAATATATGGACAACTTTTATCCTCATGAAGCTATTCCTTATTCTCCTTCTTGTTCTTCATGTTTTTATCTTGTGATCATCCCCGGCTTTCATCTTCCATATTTCATGAATAGTCTAGCTAATGTAAGCGTAGGCGGCTCTTATGCGACGGGCAAGATAAGCCTGGTATCGTCATCAGGTGGGCTTTACACACACAAAAGTTTTGTTGGAACAATGTCTTTTGAAGTACATCAGTTAAATAACAATATTGTATGAAAGTGTTAAGTTGTTGTTGTTGTTTGGTTTGGACAGTTTCTCTCTCCCCTTCTCGAACTTGATTTCTTTTTTTATCTCCACTATCTATACACATACATTCTCTCCCACATCCCTCCCCCGCACACGCTCACTCACTCACTCACTCTCTCTCTCTCTCTCTCTCTCTCTCTCTCTCTATGCTTCCCTTCCAAACATTCAGTCCTAGCTAACTTCCCTATTTCCAGATCTCTCTCTCTCTCTCTCGCCTGTTTTTTAATTCAACCTATACAAATATTAACAGGCTTTGGCAAACAATTACATTTTATGTAATTTTGTATATATCTCTTCTCTTTCTTCTGATACAGTTAGGTGTATAGTCTGTGTTTATTATTGCATGTGTTTAATATTCCAATGCATAGTCTGATTGATGACCTTAGCCTTTTATTGTCTGCCTGTCTGTCTGGCTTTTATTTCTGTCTCTGCCTTTGTCACCCTCCCCAGTAGCCTGTTAATCTCTGTCTTAATTGCTTGTTTTGGACTCTATGCAGAGCCATCCATACAAGGTCTGTTTTCATCAGCTGGAGATTGCCAAATATCCCGCTATTTGAACTATCCAGTTAATTTGCGTCTTCATCAGCCCGAAGTTTGGTCAAGATAATCATCCCAAGATATCGTGGGCTAGTTTGCAAAATATCCCTCTATTTGGCAAAATATCCTGCTATTTATCCGTTGCATCTTCACCAGCCTGAAGACTCGCACTATGTGCGAACGCTGAGTAAAAGATCTCGAGCTAATTTCTCAAGCTCAAGTTTCGAGTTTCAAGGTCAAATCTCGAGCTGATGAAGCGCAATTTGAAACTTCTGGGTTATTTCCCAAATCAGAAATAGCGGGCTATTTGACAACCTCGAGCTGATGAAGACAGGCCATACAGAGAATGTAGCAGACTCGGTTTCAATAAACCGGTTTACCAACATATTCATACTTATGGATGTTTCTCCCCTGGGGGACCTTGTGACAAGTTATTCTATTAACCGGTTATTAATGAGTGAGCTAACAGTACTTGAAATCCAGTCTGCATACATTACTTGTTGCTATGTCAGGTAATCAAATGTCAAAATAATATTATGCCATATCATTTATCACCATTATCTTTATACACCTCTCCGTTCTCTAATTACTCTCCGTTTACTCTCTTTTACTCTCTGTTTACTGTCTTTTACTCTCCGTTTACTCTCTTTTACTCTCTGTTCACTCTCTTTTACTCTCTGTTCACTCACTATTTACTCTCTTTTACTCTCCGTCCAATCTATATATTCACTCACTGCTTACTCTCTTTTACTTTGTTTACTCTCTGTTCACTCACTGCTTACTCTCTTTTACTCTCTGTTTACTCTCTCTGTTTACTCTCTTTTACTCTCTTTTACTGTTTACTCTCTGTTTACTCTCTGTTTACTCACTGCTTACTCTCTTCTACTCTCTTCTACTCTCTGTTTACTCTCTCTGTTTACTCTCTTTTACTCTCTTTTACTGTTTACTCTCTGTTTACTCACTGCTTACTCTCTTCTACTCTCTTCTACTCTCTGTTTACTCTCTCTGTTTACTCTCTTTTACTCTCTTTTACTGTTTACTCTCTGTTTACTCTCTGTTTACTCACTGCTTACTCTCTTCTACTCTCTTCTACTCTCTGTTTACTCTCTCTGTTTACTCTCTTTTACTCTCTTTTACTGTTTACTCTCTGTTTACTCTCTGTTTACTCACTGCTTACTCTCTTCTACTCTCTGTTTACTCTCTCTGTTTACTCTCTTTTACTCTCTTTTACTGTTTACTCTCTGTTTACTCACTGCTTACTCTCTTCTACTCTCTTCTACTCTCTGTTTACTCTCTCTGTTTACTCTCTTTTACTCTCTTTTACTGTTTACTCTCTGTTTACTCACTGCTTACTCTCTTCTACTCTCTTCTACTCTCTGTTTACTCTCTCTGTTTACTCTCTTTTACTCTCTTTTACTGTTTACTCTCTGTTTACTCTCTTTTTACTCACTGCTTACTCTCTTCTACTCTCTGTTTACTCTCTCTGTTTACTCTCTTTTACTCTCTTTTACTGTTTACTCTCTGTTTACTCTCTGTTTACTCACTGCTTACTCTCTTCTACTCTCTGTTTACTCTCTCTGTTTACTCTCTTTTACTCTCTTTTACTGTTTACTCTCTGTTTACTCACTGCTTACTCTCTTCTACTCTCTTCTACTCTCTGTTTACTCTCTCTGTTTACTCTCTTTTACTCTCTTTTACTGTTTACTCTCTGTTTACTCACTGCTTACTCTCTTCTACTCTCTTCTACTCTCTTCTACTCTCTGTTTACTCTCTCTGTTTACTCTCTTTTACTCTCTTTTACTGTTTACTCTCTGTTTACTCTCTGTTTACTCACTGCTTACTCTCTTCTACTCTCTGTTTACTCTCTCTGTTTACTCTCTTTTACTCTCTTTTACTGTTTACTCTCTGTTTACTCTCTGTTTACTCACTGCTTACTCTCTTCTACTCTCTGTTTACTCTCTGTTTACTCTCTCTGTTTACTCTCTGTTTACTCTCTGTTTACTCACTGCTTACTCTCTTCTACTCTCTTCTACTCTCTGTTTACTCTCTCTGTTTACTCTCTTTTACTCTCTTTTACTGTTTACTCTCTGTTTACTCACTGCTTACTCTCTTCTACTCTCTTCTACTCTCTGTTTACTCTCTCTGTTTACTCTCTTTTACTCTCTTTTACTGTTTACTCTCTGTTTACTCACTGCTTACTCTCTTCTACTCTCTTCTACTCTCTTCTACTCTCTGTTTACTCTCTCTGTTTACTCTCTTTTACTCTCTTTTACTGTTTACTCTCTGTTTACTCTCTGTTTACTCACTGCTTACTCTCTTCTACTCTCTGTTTACTCTCTCTGTTTACTCTCTTTTACTCTCTTTTACTGTTTACTCTCTGTTTACTCTCTGTTTACTCACTGCTTACTCTCTTCTACTCTCTGTTTACTCTCTCTGTTTACTCTCTTTTACTCTCTTTTACTGTTTACTCTCTGTTTACTCACTGCTTACTCTCTTCTACTCTCTTCTACTCTCTGTTTACTCTCTCTGTTTACTCTCTTTTACTCTCTTTTACTGTTTACTCTCTGTTTACTCACTGCTTACTCTCTTCTACTCTCTGTTACTCTCTCTGTTTACTCTCTGTTTACTCTAATAATTCTCTTTTACTCTGTTTACTCTCTTTTACTCCATTCCTTACCCCTCCCACTGTCTATCCTACATGCTCCTGACCATTATTCTCCCATTTTGAGTGAGCTTCCGATTTTCAGAGGAATATTTCATGTTAAGCCAGGATTATACCTTCCACTGTAAAGTTCACATGAACAAAGATATTGATGACAGATTAAAGAAGTAGGCCACAGTGCTCTTTTATTCCTGCTCAGCTGTAATCTTTTGAAAATCCTCTCAAAATAAAGAGCTTCTTGCCTGATTGCCTGCCTTATTAGAGGAACTTGCATCAACATGTGGGAAATAATTATGAAATATTAATCACTAAGAATACAAAATAAAAAACAGTGGCAAGAATAGAAAGATTACCTAGCAAAATGGTTCCTCTCATACCTTCCACAAATGCATAATTAATTCACTAATAAACCTATACACATAAATAGTCAGAGAACGCTTCTTCTAATTGTTTGTTGAATGCATTGTATGATATCGTCTGTTCGGAGCTAGAAGGGTGTTAAATTGAATACTTCACCAAAAAAAAAAAAAAAAACCTTTTGGCCCTAAACAGATGATATGACAGGTGTCCCCAATGTAGTCAAAAAAGAAATTTGCCCATTTTAAATTAATATGCTTAAAATACTAAATGATTCTAGTTTTCAAATGCTCTTAACCAATCGACTACTGAATTTTCTCATTCCCATAGACTTAACACCTGGGACCCGTTTCACAAAGCCTTTTTTCAATGACAGATGACTAAAATAAGTGACAAATCTGCTGATAACCAATCAGAAACAAGGATTTGACTAGCTTATAACAAAAAATCTCATTTGTCACTGATGACAAGTTTTGTGAAATGAGGCCCAGGGCTGAATTGCCTGCTTTTCTCCAAGGAGAGGGATTTATTTATGAGATTAGAATTGTGTAAAACAGTGACTTACCTGCTTTAGAGGAGTGTAACATCAGCAGATGGAGGCAGAGCAGCAAAAGTACATGCAAAGACAAGAGAAGATAATAAAATGTTTAATACATGCATTGTTTCAAATATATATATATATCTTCTGTTATTTTGGTTCATATGGACAAGCTCACCTATGAATCCACATGATGTGATTTCAATTTAAACTCAAATTCAATCCGAACATGTTTTCTACAAGCAATACACACAAGGGTTTAATGTAATGATTGTATTTCCAATGCAAGTTACAAGGATGACTCTAGAACAATTACTATTTTGCTAAAAGTGGTTAGCAACATGAACATTTCTAATTTGCTAAGATAATTCTAGAGCTCTGTACAAGCTTCAGACTCCATGTTAAGGTAAGCCGGGTGGTGCCTTGCCAATTAGCACTGTTGCATTGTATTAAAGCCCAGCTGCACTAGTTTGGCCAGTTTAGGCCTCCCTGCATGATCACTGACAGGTGGTTATCTCATCAAATCAGCTCTCAATCAACATAAGAAAAAGAGGGGGACCAATGGTCACCGATTAGGCATTGTTTGCTATATAGAGGGAGCAAGTAGCTATACGTAGTGCAGTGGGGCTTTAAAGCTTCTCCTGGCAAACTGGTTCAAAGTATAATTCCTCCGCCCCCTCCTAACCGATCCCAGCACAGACTTCAAAACCAATAAACTTTGCTAAATAATGGAGGTTATCTCTTTCAATCACACACCAAACAACAAGAGGAATGTAGGTTGATTAAGACAAGACACTCGCAAAGAGGGGGTGTAGTCGACAAGACGGGAGTCAAACTCCGTAGCCGTGTCGAGTACCTGCCAATGAAAAGACGGGACGCGAAACACAATTGTGTCAATCGCCGGACTAGCCTTCAATCAAGCCCCAGCTCTAAATGAATAAAAGAACAACGGAGAACAACCCACTTCTTGGGGCTGGTAGACGACGCACTTGAAGGTGAAAAGTTGGAGAGGGACACAACGCGAGGAGGACTTGTGTCAAACGATTTACAAACAGACTCGGTCAAGAGCCCTTGCGAGTGAGGGAACCACTTTGATTTTTGTTTGTAGGGTTCGTTTGATTTTTGTCTCGTCGTTGTCGGTATGGAGGAGTTAATTAGAGCGCGGAGGGAATGTACATGCCTGCTGGAATGTGATTGGTCACATGACCTGGAGGACTTTGGCTGCATGTAGGGTAAACAGGTAATGTTTATCCAACGTCTGTGCGGTGTGGGTGTGGGTGTGGGTAAGGGTTCCGGAGGGAAAACAATTTGAACTCTGTTTGATACCGCAGTATCAATCATGAAATAGTAATGATTACATTTTATTCTTAAAAAGAAAAGGTTATGATTATCTTGAAATAATGTTTACTCGGTATGTATGTGGTGTGAGTGTGGGTGTGCGTTTAGGTGGAAATACATTTTGAACTCTGTTTGATACCACAGTATCAACCATGAAATAGTGATGATTACATTGATGTAATAGTTATTCTTCACAAGCAAAGGTAATGATCATCGTGAAATAATGTTTACTTGGTATCTATGTGGTGTGAGTGTGGGTGTGTGTTTGGGTGTAAAAACAGTTTGAACTCTGTTTGATACCACACAGCTAGATTTGATACCACAGAATCAATGAGGCTTGAAAATTATGAAATGATTCTTTATGGGAATGTTTATTCTATATGTATGTCTGAGTGGGGTGCGTGTGGGTGTGTGTTTGGGAGGGAGACAGTGCAAACTCTGTTTGAAACCATTATTAGATTTGGTACTTTAGTATCAATGAGGTTTAAAAATCGTTAAATGGGTATGATTATTTGTGGCCATATTTATTCTTTGTGTGCGTGGGGAGATGATTGTATTGTGGTAGTGAAAATCTGGAAAGTGGCAATTATGATGAAGATGAGTGGCATTATGACCACAGTTTTAAACTTTTAAACAAATTTATGATGCTACAAGAATGTATACACAAATTGTATAGTCCTATGTAGTCCTATGTACAATGTAATACTTGTAGCTCTGTCATAATTTCCATTGCTTTCTATTTTCAGTCAATTTGTGATAACTTCAAAGACTTTAAAATAATAACTATTGTTACTCTGTCAAATACTAAATAATCAACAATTCTGAATAAATTCTCTATAGTTTCTTTCAAAATGATATTTTATAGCCATAAATTGATATCATCTTTAAAACAAAAGATAGAGCTACAAGCAGGACACACAAAACATATAAGAACCATAGAACAAAATGAAGAGATGATGTATTGGTCTATAGGAGGGATAAAAATGGAGAATTACGGGAAGATTTCAGGGAAAGGGTCGGGAAGAAACCAAACCGGGAGAACTACTCGTCCCAGCTCAGAGAGGCTTATCGTTCAAACCTTGATTGAAAGCTTGGAGAGAGCAGGCCGGCTCAGGTAGCAGAATTATCTGCCTCTAGCAAAACTTTGGCCTAAGGTGGCGTGCATCAAGGGAGCAAGAATTTGTGAAGAAGGGAGAGAAGGAGGGAGGGAGAGAGGGAGGGAGAGAGAGGGAGAGAGAGAGAGAGAGAGAGAGAGAGAGGGAAGGGAGAAAGAGACATGGAGACTTGGAGAAGGGAGAGAGAGGGGAGGGGATAGTTGGAGAGAGGGGGAGAGGAAGAGAGAGATAGAAAGAGAGAGAGAGGGGGGAGGGAGGTAGAGAGAGGAAAGGGGGTAGAGAGATAGAAAGAGAGACAGACAAACAGAAAGAAAGACAGACAGACAGGCAGACAGAGAGAGAGACAGAGAGATGGGATGGGGGAGGCAGGGAGAGAAAGATTAACAGAAAATAACAAACAGACAAAAAGAGAAAGAGGGAAGGAAAAGAAAATACACCAAAAAGAAATAGTGAATGGTTCATAATTACAGGTATATGATATTGTGGTGTGGAGGAAGAGAAAGATGGAGAACATTTTAAAACAAAAAATAAACATCCGTGTAAATTCAGAAAAACAGAGATACAGATGACACAAAAAGAAAGAAGAAAATGTAATTCGCGGATAAGATACAGGAAGAAAAGAAAGAATAAGATTAAAACTGTCTCAATACTTTCAAACATCAACAAAATAGGAATAAGTGACAAATGCAAAATATGTTGAGTCGATATCTAGATAAAGTAGTGGGATCAGAAGACTAAGAATAATACAACATACTTTATTTTCAACTGAAGAGTTTGAGAAAAAACAAACCCCAAAGTGATTTATGGTATAATAATCATCATCTAAGACATAAGATGTTTCAGAAGATCTTAA
>JAVYIG010016344.1:0-31613 GCA_035222895.1 Strongylocentrotus droebachiensis | reverse complement strand
CATGTACTACAGGGGTATTACATTTTCTACTGATAGTATAATAATAATAATACATAACATTTATTAGGCGCTTAATAAGGGTGTTTCTATGCGCGAAATACAATACTACCACCAGTGATCACCACTTTCACGACGACAATAAAATATTGTTATAAATATTGTGGTATCTAAAATGAGGTCTAATATGTAAAAGAATGGCGGATGATTAGTATTATCTGGTAATATGCTTTAAAATGCTTGTTTTTCTAAAATATTTTATAAAAAGCTAAGTTTCAATATCTAAAAAATCCTGAAAATTCCTTATCTTTGGGAGGCCGACCCTTCTAACTCTCAAAATGCTCAGTCTGTCTACCCCCCCCCCCTCTCTTCCTGACCCTGCCGTGCTATCTTTTACCTCATAAATGCAATAATCCAACGCATTGTACATTCATGTATTACATGCACTCAATGAATTATGACGGTGTGTACTCTTAATTAGCATCACAATGCCGAGTGTCGTCAGACGAAGAAACGCCTCATTTAGATGGTAAGTTTGGGATTCCCCAGAACACAATAGAAATTTACATCGACATGAATTATGCGTTATGAATATTAATTTATTATTCGAGATGCAGACCAATACAGGTTTTATTCACAAAAATACGATATTCTTGTTCTAACTTATGGAATTGTGTGCAACTTTATTTCTAAATTATCAAATAATAATACACCCGTTTTATTTGAGCTAGTTAGAGGTCAAAACCGCAGCAATTTCATTTTAAATTAATCGAAACTGAAAACACTAACCATGAACCTGAGTTGTAAATGATTTGGTTAGTTTATAAGCCATGCACCACTCCTTAACATTTGGCAGTTAGGAGACCGTGATCCATGCCTTGATTGATATATATACGCTGAACTATGATGTTGAACAGTCAAAAGCCTTACAAAACATGACAAAAACTAAACTCTCGATTCGAAAACTGAATGGCCAGCCGTTTGTACCAACCAATTCATGGTCTACTCCTTGACTGTCTTTTTAATACAAATTGAAATTTTGATAAAAATTGTAACTTCACTGTGAAACAATGACACAATATTTATAATCTTGATATTCAAAATTGCTTTTTAGAAATATTGGAAGATAACTAAACAAAGTTTGTTGAAGACTACAGCTATCATTGAAGACGTTTCCATGAAAAATTCTGCTGCCATAGGAGTTATGATGATTATTATCTGCGGTATTGAAAAATGACGGCCTCCTGCATTCCAAATTTTGAAATGATTGGTCAGCATTGTGTTTTTTAAAGATAAAATCATTTAATTGATTTAAATAATCAAATGATTTTAATATGTTTTTTTTGTATTTTGTTAATAATAATCTAATGCTAAATATATTACTCATTGCGAATATAGTATCGAAAATAATATCGCTAGTGATATTCGTTTGTCTCGCAATGCGGCCCGTTGATTGGTTGAGTACCGTATGCGTCGGCCAATAGGCCTGGTGCATTAGCCGAACCAGCGGCCGAATCCAGCGGCCTGGTGATTGGTCGATCACAGTGTGCGTCGACCAATAGGCATTGTGCGTTATTGTTCCAATTATCGATCGAATTATGGACCGCTCCGCCGGTCGGTCCTCCCGTAGAGTATAAAAGACCCTTGCTTACAGTAGTTATTATCACCAGACGAAGTGTTGCAGATGCGCACGAAACGTCGTGAACTTTTAGATTCCTTATTGACCACATTGCGAGACAAACGAATATCACTAGCGATATTATTTTCAATAATAATCTAGTTTGTACATGTATCTATTACGTATTAAAAAAAATATATGCAGAAATGAGATCAAACAGACAAAAAAAGAGGAGTACTCATTCTGCTAATACATGTACGTTCATATTGCTCGCTGATACTATAATTATACTATAAATTTTCTACTGAAGGAAATCATATTACCACTAGTGACCACCACTACTCCCATGGCGACGACTATAAAACAGAAATTCCAATTAAATGTTGTTTTAAATTATTGGGATATCTAGAATAAGGTCTAATATTGTACAAAATGGCAGATGACTAGTCAGGAAGGATGCCAAAATGTGCTTTTGTCATTCGATGGTCATTATAAAGAACATTATAACCAGGATAAATATTTAAAACAAAATATGTAAGTTTAAGATGCCGGGACAGATCCAAGCCTTCGATGACTGTCTTAAAAAGTCATTGAAACATGAATCCAATTTTAGTTTGAGAGCATCTTCTGGCTGTGTTTTTTCTTCTCCAAATGAAGCTCCCTAGTTTGAGTCTTATAATTATAATTTGATTGTATAGAAGACATGGTTGATTTTGCGCTTAGATCATCTTCAAACGAAAACCTACACGGCCTATGGTCATTCATTCGCCCTGTTTTTTTTTGCTGAAAAATTCCCCTACCTAAGGTTAACAAGAAATTAGTTTATTTTTATAAACCTATAACTACCAGAAAACGTATTTAAACACTTTTGGTGAGAATAATTAGCATGATTAGAAGGAATTTAAGGAATAGAGGTTTCAAAATTGGCATTCTTATTCCTATAAAGTGTGCATGCTATATATTATACACTTATACTTATATCAACATCAATCATCATTGGTTGGACACTGTATACATGTTTTGTACTGAAACCTAGCCTCAGTCTCAGTATTATCTAATATTGAATATATGCTTTAATTTGCTTGTTTTTCTAAAATATTTTATAAAAGGCTGAGTTTCAACTCAAATATTTAGAATTTTGTTATCCTGGGGATATCTCTTCAGACTCTACTGGTCAGTAAGTTATACCGCGGTCCATCTTCCTGACACTGTCATGCTATCTTTTAGCTCAGAAATGCAATAATCCAACGCATTGTACCTAAAGTAAACTCACAATGCCGAGTATCGTCAGACGAAGTGATGGTTAGTTTCGGATTCCCCAGAACATACGAGAAATTTACATCGACATGAATTATGCTTCATGAATATTCATTTATTATTAGAGATGCAGACCAATAAACCTTTTATTCACAAACATACTATATTATTGTTCTAACTCATGGAATCTTGTGCAAATTTATTTCAAAATTATCAAATAATAATACACCGTTTTATTTAGGGCTATTTGGGGGTCAAACGCGCAGTAATTTCTTTTCAAAAGAATCGAAAATGAAAACACTAACCATGAACTTAAGTTGTGAATGATCTGGTTAGTTTATAAACCTAGCACCACTCTCCAGTGTTTGGCGGTTGGGAGACCGTGGGCCACCCTTGATATCTTCGCTTATCTATTAACAAAACCTTTACAACTCGAATGGCAATAGCGAAATGGTCACTCTTTGACCGTATTTTACTGAAAAGGAACATTTTGATAAAAGTTATTCCTTCACTGTGACGCAGTGACACAATTTGTATAAAATTAAATATCAATATTCAAAATAGCTTATCAGAAATATCGGAAGATAACTAAATAAAGCTTGATAAAGACTAAAGCTATCGATATCATTTGAACACGATTCCATTACAAAACTTCCGCTGCCATAGGAAATGATTATCATCTGCAGTATTGGAATTTTGGAGGTATCCTGCATTCTTCAATTTTGAATTGATTTGTCAACTACGTGTTTTTGAAAGGGACAAATATCTCTAATTGATCTAAATTATGAAATGGTTATGTTTTAATTTTTTGTTGATAATATATTCGTACCTAGTTTGTATATTACGTTTTTTTTAATTAAACAAAGAGAAAAAAAAAGGGGTATTCATTTTGCTAATATACGTTCATACTGCTCGCTGATACTATGTACTACTACATGCCAATTAAATGTTGTTATATAGGATTGTGATATCTTAAATAAGGTCTGATATGGTATAGAATGGTGGATGGTCAGTATTATCTGGTAATATGCTTTAAAATGCTTGTTTTTCGAAAATATTTTATGAAAGGCTAGGTTTCAATAACTACATAATCCAGGAATTCCTTATACTGGGCATACCCCTCCAAACTCTCCAAATGCTCTGTCTGTCCCCCCCCCCCCCTCTTCATGACACTGTCATTTCATCTTTTACCTCAGAAATGCAATAATCCAACGCATTGTAGGCCTACATAATATAGAGTAAACTCATGTATTACATGCGATCAGTGAATTATGACGTTGGGTACTCTTAGCATCACAATGCCGAGTGCCGTCAGACGAAGAAACGCCCCATTTAGATGGATATGTTGGGGATTCAGTTTAAAAATCCATTCTTAGCAAAGGAATTTTAGCCCAATTTTTAACTAATTTTAATCATAATCATATATTGCATTTTCCACCTGAATTTGGATCACATCCGACATCGGGAAACCTTCGTTTAGGGCTTTGATGTCGACATCGTCGCTCAGTACCGTCTCTACGCTGCAGTCCTGCACCTCAAACTGAAGCTATCAGTACACAATAATTATGCAGACTTCTCGTATGGTTTATGGTATCGCGCATACGAGAAGTCTGCATAATTTTGGACTGATAGCTTCAGTTTGAGGTGCAGGACTACAGCGTAGTCGGAGACGGTACTAAGCGACGACGTTGACATCGAAGCCTTAAACGAAGGTTTCCCGATGTCGAATGTGATCCAAATTCAGGTGGAAAATGCAATATATGATTATGATTAAAATTAGTTAAAAATTGGGCTAAAATTCCTTTGCTAAGAATGGATTTTTAAACTGCTTAAAAAAAATGGATACGGAACTACACTAGCGCCGGGGAGGCCCCAGAATATATTATACATTTGCATCGACATGAATTATGCGTTATGAATATTCATTTATTATTGGGGATGCGAACCAATACAACTTTTATTCACGAAAATACTATATTCTCGTTCTAACTCATGGAATCTTGTGCAACTTTGATACTAAATTATCAAATAATAATACACCGTTTCATGTGAGCTAGTTAGGGGTCAAAACCGCAGCAATTTCATTTCAAATGAATCTAAACTGAAAACACTAACCATGAACTTGAGTTGTGAATGAGTTGGTAAGTTTATAAACCTGGCACCACTCCTTAACATGTGGCGGTTAGGAGACCATGGTCCATGATTTGATCGCTATCTACGCTGACCTATGCTGTTGAACCGTCGCAAGCCTTACGAAACAAATTACGAAACATGTTGAACCTGAACTCTCGCTTCGAAAACTGAATGACCCTGAGAATCCATTTGTACCGACCGATTCATGGCCAACTCCTTGACCGTCTTTT
The DNA here is from genome assembly GCA_035222895.1 of Strongylocentrotus droebachiensis. Taxonomy (NCBI): domain Eukaryota; kingdom Metazoa; phylum Echinodermata; class Echinoidea; order Camarodonta; family Strongylocentrotidae; genus Strongylocentrotus; species Strongylocentrotus droebachiensis. The sequence continues at coordinate 26,378 of JAVYIG010016344.1, read as the reverse complement.
TAATACAAATTTAAACTTTGATAAAAATTGTAACTTCACTGTGAAACAATGACACAATATTATGTATAATCTTGATATTCAAAATTGCTTATCAGAAATATTGGAAGATAACTAAACAAAGTTTGTTGAAGACTACAGCTATCATTGAAGACGTTTCCACGAAAAATTCTGCTGCCATAGGAGTTATGATGATTATAATCTGCGCTATTGGAAAATGGCGGCCTCCTGCATTCCCAATTTTGAAATGATTTGCCAGCATTGTGTTTTTTAAAGATAAAATCATTTAATTGATTTAAATAATCAAACTGATTTTAATTTTTTTTTAAATTAAAAAAAAAAAATATATATATATGTATCTAGTTTGTACATGTTTATATTACGTATTAAAACAAATATTATGCAGAAATGAGATCAAACAGACAAAAAGGAGGAGTACTCATTCTGCTAATACGTTCATATTGCTCGCTGATACTATATAAGGAAATAATATTACCACTAGTGACCACCACTACTCCCACGGTGACGACTATAAAGCAGAAATTCCAATTAAATGTTGTTTTAAGTTATTGTGATATCTAGAATAAGGTCTAATATTGTACAAAATGGCAGATGACTAGTCAGGAAGGATGCCAACATTTGCTTTTGTCATTCGATGTTCATTGTAAAGAACATATAACCAGGACAAATATTTATAAAATATATGTAAGTTTAAGATGCCGGGACAGATCCAAGCCTTCGATGACTGTCTTAAAAAGTCATTGAAACATGAATCCAACTTTAGTTTGAGAGCATCTTCTGGCTGTGTTTTTTCTTCTTCAAATAAAGCTCCCTACTTTATGTCTAATGTGATTGTAAATAGAAGACAAGGTTAATTTTGCGCTTAGATCATCATCAACGAAAATCACCTACTCGGTCTATGGTCACCCATTTTCAAAATTTTGCTCAGAAATAACCATTTCAATTATAAACAAGAAATTTAACGTAGAAGTCGTTCATTTTTATAAACCCATAACTATCAACAAAAAAACACTTTTGGTGAGGATAATTACATGATTAGAAATGCAACGGATTTTTAGGGATAGAGGTCTCAAAATTGGCATTCTTATTCCTAAGCGTGCATGCTATAGATATACACTTTATATACTTATATCAACATCAATCATCGTGGGTTGGATTCTACTATTACATTATCCAAAGCCGTATGAAAACAATAACTTTGAGCCATTAAATGTGGGATAAATCCCGAATTGTGATGACGCGCTAAGTGACTCGAATCGTCTTCTATAATACAGCCATATGCGCCAAACCATATCTTTGATAGTTTAACATCTGTTGACAAGCCCGCCAGCCGGATTTCTAAAAAGGGAATCTTCTACCCTTCACCAAAGGCCCAACTGCTAGACAGGGCATGCATTATTTTTCTTTACATGCAAATATGAATTCAAGTTAGATGCGACGGGTAGAACTAAACGGATCACGAACACTTTTGTTTACAGTCTGTGATCAATGATCTATCCTGATTGAAAATGGCGGCCAACAGACGAAAGTATGGTAGCCTCCATGTTCTAATCTCGACTGAAAATAATGAGAGATGACCGAATGATAAATGACTTGTATGTGCTGGCTCAAGTAAACTGTGTCGGCTTGCTCATGACTCCGTCCTAGTTATTTCTGGAATCAATGCTGGAATATTCATTTTGTTTTCTTTTCTTAACTCTTTAACGTCCGATTTGAACTCGAGTATGCGTGTTTCATGTGACCCACCTTTTATTTTGCATACGAAGTGGGATACAAAGAGGTGCAGGGCTATATTGAAATTTAATAACAGTTAAAGCAATAACGAACTATTACCATTTGCATCCTTACTTTTCAGTATTCACCACCCGCCCCCCCCCCCTGAATTGAGACTCAAATTTATAAAATGATTCAATTAATTATCTATGATGATAACAAAAATAGCTTTGTGAAGATCAATAAAATGTTCATGCAATGGTTTTATTTCACCTGTACCATGTACATGACGTGTTAATCCGCTCAGTTGTTCCTAGACTAATACCCTGATGGGTATCAGAAACAAATATAATTGTAATATTTCCTTTGAAGAATGCACCTGTTCCGCTCGCGGTACAACATTCATAGGAATCGTATTCTAAGAATTGAGGTAATATGCTCAAGGAATACTGTATAATTCCTGATGAATTTATGTTTCATTGTGATAATAATCCTTCCACTTTTTTAGCACAAGCAAAGAGACCGCTTTAGGTGGCAATGAAAATAACGCTATTCCTTTCTTGCTCATGAATGACGATTCGTGGTGCTTTTGATGGAATTTGTTGAAGCAGATAATCTTATCTTTTTTCACAAATAGAGTCCTGACAATGGAAAATTTTGATATTTTAAAAAGTCGGTTGCATTAGAATAGTACACCAGTGGCGGATCCAGGGGGGGGGGGGGGCACAGGGGGCACGTGCCCCCCGGCCAAAAAAAATATGTTAAAATCAGACCTAAATTCGCCCAAAATATACCGAAGAAAAGGGGCGTGCCCCCCCCCGGCTAAACATTTTTTTATATTTTTGTTTATTTGTTTATAAAAAAAAATAAAAAAAAATTGCCAATGGCTGACCTAAAAAGGTGACCTTACCCCCCCCCCCCCTCCAACGAAGCAAAATGTCAAATTAAAAAATTTCGTGACCCCCAAAAAAAAAAAAGTGTCCTCTTACCCCCCCCCCCCCCCCCTTCCACTTTTTTAGCACAAGCAAAGAGACCGCTTTAGGTGGCAATGAAAATAACGCTATTCCTTTCTTGCTCATGAATGACGATTCGTGGTGCTTTTGATGGAATTTGTTGAAGCAGATAATCTTATCTTTTTTCACAAATAGAGTCCTGACAATGGAAAATTTTGATATTTTAAAAAGTCGGTTGCATTAGAATAGTACACACAGTTCTATGACACGTATTTGTTTCCTGGTCGTTTATGAAGTGACGGTACATCGCATAAAGCGGTTGGAGCTAACGACGCTATTAAATCCGCACCCTTTTATTCATATTGTTTATGTATACAAGGAAAATTTATTCGAGCTTATTGCACACAACAATTTGAATAAAAGAAACTTGCCTCGACGAACTAGCTTTTAAAAATGTGAATATTGGAGACTTAATGATTAACCAGTAATCGTTTACACTTTTTGGAGCTATTTAAATTGAGTCCGTCTTATTTTTTGTTGGAATCTCTGTGTTTCGGTCTATCTGCATGTCTTTTTCTATCTAACTGTGAACATTGCTGTCTTTCTCCGTGTTTTGAGTGTTTGTATTATAATTTTGTCTGTTTGTATGTCTGACTCTTGCCTTCTATTATTTCTTTCTGATTCGCACTAATTAAAGCTAGGGTCCGAGTTGTCTGTATGTCTCTCCGTATACATTAAAAAAGTCCCCTATTTGTACCTGTATGTTGGGCTGTCTGTATGTTTCTCTCTATTTAATTCCTATGTATCTGTCTGCCTGTCTGTCTGCCCATCTCTCTCTCTCTCTCTCTGCCTGTCGCGTTGCCACCCTGTCCATATCTGTCTGTCTCTGTATATGCGTGTTTGTTTGTCAATCGATCTGTCTTCCATTTTCGGCCCCATTCTGCCTTGCTTTTAATCATCTGGTCATCGAACATCGGGTGGAACATGGTTAAAGGTAAAGACCAGTAATGGTCATGCGATTGCATTGTGAAAGAAACGTTGTGGAATCGATCAGAAAAGGTTGATCATCTAGCATCTAGCATCTGCAAGGTTCTGGAATCATCAAAATGATAAGAAATTTGGCCCATTCTTTGTAAAGTTACAAGCACTATACACAGAAAGATGTATATGGGACTACCCTATCTCTCTCACCAGACCATGAGAGAGATAAATTTACCAAATATATGAATTAGTAGGCGGTTTCCCGGCAAATTTTTTATCATCATGTATTAGTCAAAACATATTCTTTCACATGATTGGTAATGAGAGCTTCCATTTCATTTTTTGAAATTGGGGCGTTGCCAATACTGGTCTTTACCTTTAATGCCCCCCCCCCCTCGTTTGTAGGCCCGGTAATATATCAATACAACCTCCGCTGGGTCTACGACACGTGGGGCTGTACCCATATTAATCCTTACCTTTCCCTGCACCGCCCATAGATAATTCCTCAATAATTACGCCACTGCTAATAACTAAAGAAGGAAAGAAAGAGCACAAAAACATACATCACCACCACCGCCATCAACAAACAAAAAAACGTAAAATGATACTCAACTTTGAAACAAGACGTTTATTTCGGTTAATTGAAAATATGCTTATCCTAGCTTCGGAGAAAAGCAGAACGGATGAAACCGGAAACGAAGATGCTCTCTTCGTCTCAAGCGCCTTGCATGTGCAGCAAGATATACAAATTAGAAATTTGATGCCGTGCGATTTTCCACCTGTTCCTGATGTCTCATGGAGAAAATGAAAGAATATGAGTTGAAGAAAATGAAAAACCGTTTGACGGGAGAGGAAATCTGTTTATCCTTCGCCAGCTGATTTTCTGTGCACGATCGTTTTCAAAATTGCCAGTTCTCCGAGTTAAGAATGCAATATAAAGGCTTAAAGGTATAAAAGTGCAAGTGTGAATACAGAAAAGTGCCCCTGCTGATTACATAAGAGAGATTGGTAATCCACAGAAGATATATTTTTATTTGAATGAAAGTTCCTGTTGATGGTGATATTTCATGTACAGATGTAATCATTTCACCGTCCATAACAATGGCATTTGCAAATAATGTGTAAAGCGCCACATTTAAGTTATTCCTGACACTGATACCATAACTGTTTAGAAGTTATTAACCCGTTGAATTCTGAATTGTTCTACTTCCTTTATATAGGTTTATAAATACGTGAACCACCCTGTTTCCGAAAGCAATGGGTTAACTTCGATTATCATAATTTGCATGGGACCCGTATCAATAGAAAGTTGATGTTTGCCAGTTTGAAGATGTAAAAAGTGTGAGATTTAAGCGTAGAAAATTATTAACTCCCAATAAGGTTAGATGTCGCCAATCAGATCGGGAAAGAAGAGAAAGCCGTGTTTTATTTTCTCTCTGTCATGTTAAAATTTCTCTACTATTGATAGTGTACTCCTCAACACGGTATACCAACATCAATTAACGAAGTTGTTCATGTTCCATACTGAACCGGACTGCGCCAGTTGATGAGACGTCATCGATGGAAAACATGAATCTTAATGTTATCGGCTGCACATGGAATATGTGATGGGTGCTATCTCATTTCATGACAAGGAGGCGCCATATGGGATACTGTATAACATTGAGTGTGTGTGTGTGTGTGTGTGTGTGTGGGTGTGTGTGTGTGTGTGTGTGTGTGTGTGGGGGGGGGGGTGGTGAATATTAGGGGTGTTAGCAGCCTGTTCGCTTTCCATTGGAGAGAGAGAGAGAGAGATTTTACTTAAAGGTACTATGTCCCATTTGCAGGCCAAAAAATGAAAAAGTTAAATTCCAACTGCATTTGAAAGATAATACTAATTTAGAACTTCCCTAAAAAAGGTGGGGCTTGAAAATGTCTTCAAGTGGGAAAAAAACAACTATTAGTTGTCAAATCGACTTTAGGGCTATAGAGCCCAAAAGTAATAATCTTGATTTTCAGACAATTGTACCGAATGGTCATACGTTTTATGCTACACAAAGATTCAATCAGTTTAATCTTGGCCATCACAAGAAGTAGGTTATTGATGTAGACAAATGCTCATGTACCCTTTACAACTCTTTTCATGTATGTTATTACCAAAGAAGAAAAAAGCCAGTCAGTCACTCAATAGTGTCTGACAGTGAAGTCTAGCAAGTAAACGGGTTTCCTTGCATAATTTGAATATGAGGACACTGCTAACGTTTAAATTTCACAGATAGGACATACATGACATATTCATAATTCCTGCAAAGTTCTACAGCATTTGAGGTTGGCTGCAAAAGGGACATAGTACCTTTAAAGGGAGGTGGTAGTCAGTTTCGTAGTCATACTTGTGCAAGTCTGCACACAGCAGTCCAACCCGAAGTCCAATCAAGAAATAGTCTCTCGGAGTCTTCGAGGCGATTGGTAGCAAATGTAGAGCATTACATAAAGCCTGTGTTGGTCATGAAACTGAAGGCTCCTGGTAATTGAAAACACCTGTTATTGGGTGAACACCCGAGTGGTGTCGAATTCCCCTTGAGAGACCACTACTATGCGTCTTTAAGTTCTAGTTAACCGATATTTTTTTTTTTTTTTTTTTTGGGGGGGGGGGGAAATACAAATTTGAAAATGTTGAAATTGTAACGGCCCCTTGAATCACCTATGCACTTTGATCATTTCCTACATAACTGGTGTGTAGCACAGCCCTGACCATCAATCTCCCAGTGTATTACGTAGGTTTAGAGAGAGAGAGAGAGAGAGAGAGAGAGAGATGGGGGAAAGGAGAGAGGGAGAGAGAGAGAGCGGACAAGAAAGATTAGAGATGAAGAGAGAGATAGAGAGAGAGAGGGCGATATATATATATATATATATATAGAGAGAGAGAGAGAGAAAGAGGAGAAAAAGAAAAGAGACACGGGGTGGTCGGCAAAGGCAAGACCCTATAACTAAAAGATCCCCAATTTTTTTTTCCTTCTTCTTCTTCTTCTCTAATTATACATTTTTGGAGGGAAAAATATTACTTTTAGGAGCGGCGGTGGGGAGTACGTGGTCGCGGCGCCACATTTGATTCTCTTCTATTTAAATCCCAATGTTCCATCACTACTTACCTCATGATATCATGTTTGTCATTCTATACCTTCTAAGCCCTCCACTAGCTGCTTCATTTTCATCGAGGCTCTTCATTAAAGGAGGCAATATCAAATAGGTTTTAATGCATCGCTCTGGAATTGAGACGGGTTTACCAATTTGAGTACATGGATTATATTAAATTTGTATTTCTCTTTATCCTTGTCTCTTTTCGAAGAGGCACTTACAAAACCTGTAGCTATGAAATGTGTACGAACTGATGATACCATGCTTCCCATTCCTGACATGTTCAATTCAATCTCAGTTCAGGAAATTGATTCGAAAAGAAATGACATGCATTATCAAAGAGGATTTGTTGCACAATAAAAAACCAAATCTAGAAGTTATGTATTTGAAAAAGGTGATATAATTAGGCCTCTGAGAAAATATTAAATGCTTATTCTTGTTTGTAAAATGAGTGGAGAAATCAAAGAGACATCAGTGATTGATATTTGTAATTAGCATTATGGATACTACAATGTGGATTGCTGATAAAAGGGTGTTACGGATCATCTCTGAATTTGTACAGCATGGTATAAGATGCTGGCTCAAATGCTGATTAATTACAACTTGATTACACTTTTAATTTCCTTACGAAACGATGTTGTATAAACTAATATATTAACATTTAGGAAAATGTAGCGGAATAATATAGGTTTTCCCGGCCAATGTCGCGACTTTGCCAATCCAATTCATTTTGTGGGCATTAAAGTTAGCGCACGCAATGTAGCCCTTTTATCTTTACATTCAAAATTCGCATTTTAGTCCGTCAAATAAACAAGATTCTCCTTGAAATTCATGTTTTGTATATTATCGTCTAGCGTTCATTCAATATGTAACATTTTCGTAATGTAATCAAACATATTGCACAAATCTGTGTTAAGTGCCTCGTTACAAATTACTTCATTCACATGTTACGAATAATTGTATTTTAATAGTCACCCATTCACGGTTACAAGAGAAAGGTCAGATGTCGGAAAATATCTTATCAATAATGACGTGTATCCATAATTATGTTCGAAATATTACACCTATACAAATCGGAGAGAAACTGCATAATATAAATGAAATGATAATCTATAACCGAAAGGTTCATCATTATAATACGTCATCAATTCGCACAGATGGTAGGGAGTGCATCAAAAATATTCTTCGTATTATTGCTACGGAGGCATTCAGTGATAGGTCCTTGGGTTGTTGCAAAAGCTCTTGTAATAACTAGGTAAATAACACCTCGTGTATGCTATTTAAAGAGTATTGGAGTTGCTAAAGGGGCTTGTAGAAGGACCCACACGTATTGCAATATCACTTCAAAAGTAAAGAATATGAAATATGATTCTCAAATGAAGATCAAACGTTTCAAATCACATGGAAAATGTGTTCACGCGCTCTTCAATATTTCAAGCACATTAACACAAATATGAAAAAGAAGACCGAGAGGCGAAATTCCTTCATCACACAGATGAGAAAAAAAGAATCTTTTCCATACGTGCCATGTACCCAAATGATGTGGTAATGCTCTTTACTCAAATGTTGGCAACATTATATTTGCTTGTTATAGACATGGGTAAACCGATCCCTGGGCTCTACATGAGGTTTCAAATGTCATGGTAGGGGGCTTCGGAGGAGTCAGACCAAATTAACTGTCAATCGTCACCGAAATTGACAACGTTTTCGTTTTTTTGTTTTCTTGTGTGTGTGATGGTGGTAACTGTGTAGCTGTTGATTTGTGCTCTAGGTCACGAAGGTTGTATGAACTTGACGCGGCAAGTCTTTGAGGAGTTTGTTAAGGGCATGATGCAAGGACCCATCATAAGAACATCACAAGAGTCGTTGGTTTGTAGCTGAAGGATCCTTATTAACCTGTGGAATCGCAATTTAACGGTTGGTCCAGCTGTCCGCCCGCGCCCTCCAAAGCAGTTTGTTATCTTTCTCGTAGTAATTATAAAAAGCAAAATATATAGTTGTCAGAATTATATTACGCTTGAGGGGAAGTGAAGGGATAGTTCACATCTCAGTTTAAAGGGGAAGTCCACCCTGATGATAATTTAGCTCTCATAAAAGCAGAAAACTATGAAGAAAAGGTTAGTGAAAGTTTGAGCTAATTCTGATTCAAAATAGGAAAGTTATACATTTTTCGAAATTGTCACATGATTGGGCAGGCTTAGCTAGCCTGTCTTTTGTTATAGTGGTACAAAAGAGAAGCCAGAAATATATTATTGCACGCCTATGTACTTACATTGTTTCATTGGAAGAAGTACAGCCAGACTCATTTCGAGGAAATAGGAAAAGTAGGTGAATGACTTTTGCGAAACAAATCGCAGATTATCATGATAGTGGGAAGGGAATTTATTAAAAGAGGAAACAAGATCTGATGGGGCCACTGCCAATAACTCACCTCGATTCCCTCCTTTCCGCAGCCTGTGGGTGTATAGCAAAATACATTTAGGGTCTCCTTAAAATGTTAATTGTCAAATGATTTCATAACCCAAGCATTCACATTCAGTACTCAGGCTTGTATTGTTATGAATCATCCAGGTCATTTAATTAAACCATAATACCAAACATAGGACAATCGTTAGATTTCTAACATCTTTTCAACCTTCCAACATCTAACCAGTGTCCTTATGATTGTTTTGAATTATTATCTCGGTGAGATTCCAAAACGGCCCTCAGGTCTGTTTTGATTTTTCCCATCATTGACTATGATGAAGATTATCTTTGAACTTTTCATTGTCAATTTACGTCACATCTTGTGGTTTCCTTCGATTCATCACATTGATGTTTCCTGCCCTAAACACTTACTATCTGGTTGACCTCTCTCAGATTGCCAGCGTGAATGTGACAGTTGAGATCAGTTGATCATTGAACCATTATCTTTTTTTTTTTTTCGTTATACATGTAATTCGATGGCAATTAGTCAAACTTGACTATTGTTGCCAATGACATTATTAGCGTATTTTTTTAAATCTCTGTCTCGCTCTTTCTATATTTTTCTTTCTTCTTCATTCCAATACAAATTATTTACATATATATCACTTAGCTAAATTTACAATTAAAAAATCCGCAAAACAACCACTATCCCGGCATAGTTCCAACTGCGCTTGCCCTGCCCTTTTTTAAAAAACATTATGACAAGTACATGTTGTTTATACTGACGATATTTGTTTCAACTCTTATCTCATCAGGCTTGTCATTGTTTCGTTTTAGTCAAAATCATAAAGTGTAAGGTGTTGGTTTGTATAATTATGGGAACATTATTCCATACGATTAATGTTTGAGTATTTTACTTATTTTGATGTCATCAGTAGGAATCAGGCTTATTGCCAAGGCTCAACCTGATTTGCATCATCTCATTTTAAAGCATTAACCCTTGGGTTAGGGGATGGGCAATCAGAAATCAAGCAAAAACAAACAAAAATAAGCGAACAAGAACAAACAACAGACAAAAAAAAAAAAAAACAACAAAAACCCACCACCAACAACAAAAACAAACAGTAACAAAATAATATTTTCTTTCTGCGTTTATTTAATTTTTCAAATTACTTTATCTCTTGATGCGGTTAGAAGCCGTCGATTCCTTGCATTTCACCTCTCATGACTCCCTTTCAGCATCTCAGAAATACATAAAAGCAAACCCAATTAGTATGTCATTAAAATTCTGAAACTAGTTTATCGCTATTTTACTCCGGACGTTCTTAACATAATTATTCATACTAAACTCCCCGGAGCATGTCTATACTCGTTTTATCGTCTTCGTCCACATATTCGTTTTGTAAGATATTATACTGAACAGGAGCCAAAATGCGTCACTCATTAAATTATTCATAAATGTTCCCTTATTTCTAAATCTAAGAACTATGTAATGGTCTATTTTACATTTATGTCTCTTCTATTTTTTTAACGATTACCGTCAGGAGTTTCGACAAATTGGAAATCATTATTCGTGCCTGTTTTTATCGGTATTGATTTACATTTTTAATTGGTTCTGAGGACCAGATGGAACCGTCTGGGATATGAAAAGCTGTCCAAATATGTCTTCTTCTCTTCCTCCTCCTCCTTTGGCGTTTCGTTAAGAGAAGAGAGGAATGACTAGAAAAGGACAAGACAATATGAAATTGTGAGGATACAACACATACTGTAAAAGAAAAGCCAAGGAAAATGAGAACGAAATGATGATGGTTGATTTAATTAGATTATCATCCTTATGAGATCCAAAAGCGGTCATCAGGTCTGTTTTGATTTTGGTTATCATTGACTGTAATGAAAATCATGTTTCAATGTCAGTTTACATCACATTTTTTTTGTTTTACTTGCATACTTAACAAACAACATATAAATATGAATATTAGCTTTATATGTTTCATAAAGTAAAAAAAAAATCTCAATTTTTTTCTTGGCGCACTCATAAAAGAATTAAATAAGAAGTAAGTAAAAAGACACAAGGTCAATTGGAGAGCAAGAAGTAGAACAAGAATGAAAAATAGCCCCGTATTCATGACCAATCTAACATGTTTAATGGGTCCCGTGATCATTGAGTCTTAAACGAGGCCAGTCGCATTATAAATTACATTGATATTTAACGTGCAGAATAGCAATATTTTGTATTTGAAAGCAGTCAATATATTCGCCGAGGAAAAGTCTTAACATCAATTAACAGCATAAATTAAATTGTACAATTGAGAAATGGAGAGAGAGAGAGAGAGAGAGAGAGGGGGGGGGGTAAAACATTGTTCGATTATCTCTTGATTAGAACTGCATTCAGCATTATAGTCATGACTTACGTGCGTTGTTTTTTAAAAATATAAATCTAGTAATAATCTTTCTTTTTATTTACTACATGACCCTCATTCTCATTATGTGAATTTTAAATCGTCATTAAACAAAACTAGTCAAAATTATCTAATCATGATGACCTGCCTGCCTGTCGTCATATCCACTTTATAAACCAATGCTTTCCGATCATGATCAGCATCAGCATCACATTGTTCCAGAATACATTATCTATGTTATTTGAACCATGAAGATAAGATGAAAAGAGAGAGAGAGAGAGAGAGAGAGAGTCTATTGTCAAGATTATATGTACTATTGACTGAAAATGACTTTATCACATCTCAATAATTGCGAAAATAAATTTGCTAACACCAAGTGTCGTAAAAATGAATCTCATGATGATAAATTATTACTTCTATTGAGAAAAAAAGAAGAAAAGGGGATAAAAATAGAAAGAATGACATCAAACTGCTAGTATTAAAATGAGGTGACAAAAAGTGTAAAGCAAAATGAAAGGTTGAGTATGAGCAAATCAAAGTGTTTTGTTATGAACATTGATAATCCTGCACTCCCTGAAATAAAAATACCATAAGCACGAAACGTTTTCGAAAATCGTGGGCTTCGAAAGTCATCAAGTATTGCGACCTTTAAGTATCTGACAAATTTAGATCTGCCCCTGAACTTCATGTTATAAAATTACATAAATAATTATTTCTAATGAGCCGTCTCTGATCTTGACTGTAATGTTTTACTTTGAGTAGCTCTATAATTTTTATATAAAAAAACAATATAGTTGTTTTCCTTCTCTTTCTTATGCCTCTCATGTTAAACCTTCAAAGATATAGGATCTCTTTATTTCCATGGGCTGTGAGAGTATACCCTCAAATTTCTGACGAGGGGCAACAAATCTTTGATCAACATCAACCATAGTACTTCTTCCTGTGAAGGCTTTTTAGACATAATATTATCCACACTCATCGTGTGGGTAGCAATCGGGAGCAAGGCGGGTTGGGGCAGTATGCCCGACCAGCAGACAAAGTCTCTGCCCCCAATCATACAAAGTCTCTGCCCCCCCCCCCAATCATACAAAGGAATGCACATAATTCCAGTGGCCTAAATCATGACACCAACCATTTTTGTTTGGTCTGTTTTACCCAGGGAAGGAACATCATTATTCATACTGCAGTTCGTGCGAGCTCTTCCGTGTTTATTCTCCTATAGCACAGGCAGGTATCTCTTTAATCCACCTAGGTCAGTGGAGACATGTGGGTTATACACCTTGTTGAAGATGTAAGCACCGAGCGAGGATCGAATCTGAGACCTCTCGTACGAGAGTCAAGGGTCTTAATCCAGATACCGCTGTGCTCCCACGAATTGTTTTTCACATTGCTCTCCGATAATTATTTGTTCTTGCCCTCACCCACTTTTAAAGTGCGGGTTCTACCACTACTTTCGTTTTCTAGTACACTTCAGACATTTGCTTTCAATCCTGACGGAGGGCAAATCCATTAGTCAAATAAAACATGATTGTATACTACTCAATGTGCTTTTTCATTGTACAGTAAACACATTAACAAAAACACACGGACATGACGTAGTATATAACCACGGGCAAAAATACCGATCTTAAAACTCTTGTAACTAACTCTCTTGTAACTTATTGATACACCATGCGATCGTTCGTTTCTTAGTCAGATAGCAGAATAAATTGGGGACAATACACCGTCTTTCTATTTATGTTATCATTTGTCATGTCTGAAAAACAATGTTTTAGATGAAATGTAGAAATATCAAGCTGATTTTTTTAACTGAAGAAATGCGTTCTGATTTAGGAGTAATATATTTTCTGTGACCGTTTCAGTTCTCAGAAGGGGGCAACCCCTCATTCGTACCACATAATGTATTTGAGCTGTATTTTCTTTCTATTTCAAACAATGTGTCATGAATATCATAGCAGAAAGATTGTATTATCTCATCACCAGCTTATCAAATAGAATCTGAATTTTAAAATATATTTGATTTCAATGGTGTCAAAAACGGTATCTAAATGTTTTCGATTTCATAGAATCCTGTCGCTGCACTAATATCCTTTGGCAAGACATTAATCTACCTTTGCCATACTCTACCCAGGTGAGGTAAATGAGTATCTGGCAGGAATTAATTCCTAAAATTGCTCGAGCGCTGTAATGACAGCCGTGCTATAGCCGTAGTAATAACAATGGAGCACCATGAATGGTAATGTGCCAGACATGAGCGCTATACAACAATCCACTAGTATCATTATTATTATTATTTTTATTATATAACTTTCAAGAGGATCAACTCTTCATGCATAGTGGCAAATGCGTAAAAAACACAAATACCATATTTCCAATAACGTCTTCTCCAGTCGGATAATGCAGAATATGATATTCACATACACAGAGCATGGGTAAAGTTGATCGATAAAATGACTCTCCATCGTCATTTGTGATGAACAGTGGCTAAAAGATGACGTTACAGCCCCATGTGAATGACCGAATTATCTTCATCAAATCACAACCGAGAGCGGTCGTCTATCCTCTTCAAATCTGATATAAGAATAGCCATCCAGTTTTAGATTAATGGTCTTACATAGCAATCAACCCAAGCAGTGCAGGCCATCATGATTGGAGGGGAGAGTGGGGAGAGGGGGGGGGGGGGGGTCTATTTGTAACCGCTCGACATACGCAAAACATGAGGAATGGAACATTGACAGATAGAGAAAGGAAAGGAATAAACATGGAGAACCATTCTTTTTGATGTTTGCTGTAGAAGATCGAGGCTGCAATACAATCCCGAGGTTATCGCTAGTGTGATCTTCTTTTCACCACACAGCTCTTCTGTTTACCGATTCTTATCCAGCTTTGTTTCTGCTGTTGAGAGGTACTTCAATTCGGAGGCTGTACATCCTTAAAACCACGTCTCATTTTAGCAAGGACATGCACGATTATTAGATACCTTATGTTAGAATGCACAGTACTGTTGCTAATCATTTACGCAAAGTGTAATACTTGGAATACGAATGCAGATGTAGGTCTTCAGACTCACTACACGAAGGTCCTTATTTTGGGGTAAGATTATGTAAATTCATTGCAGTCCTTAAGTATTAATTTCAAGAGATTCGAATATGTGGTAAGCTTGTGTTGCGTGAAATAGAGTCGATTTGAGTTCGCGCTTGTTTTAAAGCCCTGTGGCGTCATTTTTGCTGACGGAGTACTGCGTCACCTTTACTGGCGCAGTCTTTGACAATTCATCGTCATGTGATGGTACGATTGTACAAAAGTGATTGGGAATTGAACAGCGCACATAATTATGTTGAATTACTGGGGCCGTTAAAGAAATACAAATCATTGTCTTTGTCATTGTCAGGCTATTTGCCTCCAATGGCTTGATTAGCGTGTATTACTATATAGGTAAAAACGCGATTGGAACTAAATCTTTAAAGATCATGATACACCGTGTTATATCATCGTGATATTGGACGCGTGACATTAGGATAATGAGAGAGAAAGTGGATAAATCTTTAGAGATCCTGTGCGCGTGACACGAGGACATATATATATATATATATGTGAAGAAAATGGTCTAGGAACGTGAGACGTAGCTTTACTTAACAAGTTTATTACGAGCTTTCGGCTTGTGAGGCCTTCTTCAGGTTCTGAAGTACAAACACATATATAGAGAGGAAGAGAGAGAGAGTGAGAATTGATTGATTTTTTTATTTTTTTTTATTTGACAAGCTTCCAACATACAACAATATACAATAATAACAGATCAAAAATAAGTCAGCTTGAACAGGATAACCCACGAAAGCTCGAGAGCTTATTTCCAGTGGGGTCCCTTACAGACATGTATAAAATTAATAAGTTAAAATAGTAATATTTACAGACAGATAAGAAAATTAAAAGAACTACTTATTAAAGATAATAATAATAATAACAACATTAAACTGATGATAGAAATGATATTAAGTACAAGAAGAAAAAGAAGAAGGAGAAGAAGAAAGAAGAGGAAATAATGATGAATTTGTAGAATTTCTATAACGTACGAAAACATAAGTATATACAACATGAAAAAGTATGAACCGACAGAAGAATAACAATTTCAATCATATAACATGTCATTCACTTCTCTTCTCTGACTGTCAAGTATTAGGTATTTCTTTAATTTCCTCTTAAAATGATCATAGTTTCCTATTTCTTTTACACCATTGTGAAGGGAATTCCAATGTTTTATGGCATTGTAATAAAACGAATTTCCAATACTAACTACTCTTTCTGGTAAGTTAAAGTTGAATCGTCTATTTCTTGTATTATAATCATGTACGTCAGTAACAAGATCGAAGTTGGATCGAATATAATGATTCGACCTAGCATGATATATTTTTTGCACGTATAAAAATGTTGTTAACACAATGTTGTTAACAATGTTGTTAAAATGTTGTTAACACAATGTTGTTAACACAATGTTGTTAAAATGTTGTTAACACAATGTTGTTAACACAATGTTGTTAACACAATGTTGTTAACACAATGTTGTTAACACAATGTTGTTAACACAATGTTGTTAACACAAAATGTTGTTAACACAATTGTTAACACAATTAACACAATTTGTGTCGGCGGTCCTATTCCTTTCTCGAAAATTTTGCATGATTGAATGCCCATTTATCTTTAGACTTTAAATCCACTATAACTCATTTTGAGAGGAACCAATGATACCCAAAACTTGAGCGTCAATGTACTTCATTCTCCCATTGACGTCACTTTTCAAGTTATTGTATTATTTTTAATCAATCAGTGATCAGTTTTTTTTCTCTCTCTCTTTTGAGATGTTGATATCAACGGTTATAAATGTATAAGTAACGTTCGAGGACAAATTTGAAAAATATATCAATCTGTATTGTTCCTTTTTTCGTATTTTCTACGAAAGAAAAATAATCAGTACGAAAAGAGCTTTGTTTCTGATTTACAACCTTCCCCAAGCTCTCTGAAAATTAGCACATCGCTCTTTAAATATGGGTCCAGAATGAGCTCACAAATTTGACATTAAAACAATACTGATCAGAACAAAAGGGAAAATCCAACAAACAAAGAAACAAGTAAAAAATGAAACAAATAAACGACCAAGCTGATTTGAAAACAAAAATAGAAGTAAATTCCCATGGGATGAAAACTGGTATGATTAGTGAAGCTTATGTCGCACACCAGGGAATTCAAAGTGTGTGCTCTCCAAGGTGCGTCATTCTGTAGTTTGTCTAGACGAATCTAAGCTATTACACCAAGACCCTGGATCTGAAATGGTGTTGGGCGAAGTAATCATTGTAATGTGACGTTAATAGACCTCTCAGAGGCCTCAGAAGATAATCATCTTACTCCATCACATCATGATTACATGTCTTACATTCGTTGGTTGCCAGGGACAGAACCTCGGGTCGTCAACATCAAACATTGCTGTCGCCAGAGGGGGTGTCATTTAATTTCATTTATTCATTTTACTTACTTATTATCATCATTAATTTTTTTTAAAGGGGGATGGGGGTTGCAAAATTGCCCAATTTCGTTTAAGGATATTCTGGAGGAAACAAATCTTTAAAAAAGCCCGAGGGGTGAAGATGTAAAAAAACACAATTCTCTCTACTAGGGATTAGATAGCAGGAGATGGATGGGGTCGGCTTTACCCCCTCCCTCCCCCAAATCAATTAAGTGGAGTCTTGTTTATGAATGATGCATCCACCCGACAGATATAGGGTCCTTATGAAGAGCGCATCATTTAAGAGAGTAATGCATGCGGCAAAATGAGGTGTATAGAGGCTCATTATAAGGGATGTTATGTTATCATAAATTATGCTGTCAACCACCTGGAACTCTGAAACCCGAAATTGCACCCATTAAGATTGTCATATCTTTTCGGAATAAATGAAATTAGTAATGGCACATTTTCGGCCTATTCCAGGTGGTGATCTGGATTATTTAACACCAAACCCTTGTGAGACTTTAATGGCGAAATTCAACCTATAATTCTAAATATATGTGCTGTATCTATAGTAACAATTTCAATACACGGACTTTGTTGCAAGCCATTTTGTTTAAATAATTCTTAGTAACTTTTGCAACATATTGTTTAGTCAAAATCGCTATATACCCCCAAACAAATGGGAAAAGGATTTATTCCACTGCAGTGCTCTTAGGAGCAATCCTCTAAACAACAAAGAATAAGTTTAGGAAAAACGACTATCGAAAATCAGTTAAATTTCAATAATTCTTTCTTATCAGAAAATTCATATTCTCCCTATGAATATGCATTTAAGTACTAAATAATGAAGGATTTAGTTCCTAAAGTGATATTTATATGGCCAGCAAATACAATGAAAACTTCTAAAGAATAATTCCATGATTGAACATTTGATTTGTTTCAATTGGAAAATTAGATGCAAATTTAGATTTGGAAAATATAAATTTCAATTTCTCTATGACCCATGCTTGTTTGCATTTTATGAAAATTGGGTTCACAATTTGAACGTCAAATTGTGTGCACCACGTTTAATTGAGAATATAATGTGAGGCATTTGATTTCAGTCGGGTATTTTAATACATTTAAAATTAAGACAAATATGAATTTATTTTCATGAACTATGTTAATATGCGTATTATACAAATCATATTCATGAAAATATTCTGAAAACGTTGTCATTGTGTCCAATGACCATATAAAAATCACTTTATGAACTAAACTCCTTTAATCTTAGTACTTAAATGCAAATGTATAGGGAAAATATGAATTTTCTTATAAGAAAACTAATTTGCCTATTATATTTTAACTGCTTCCCACCTCTTAGATTTCCCTAAACGTTGAGTATGTTGTTCAGAGGATTATTCCTAAGATCACTGCAATGAAATAAATTCTTTCTGTACAATTACTTTTGAGTTACCCCCCCCCCCCAAAAAAAAAAAAAAAAAAAAAAAATCAACACATCAAGAAAAGAAAATCGCTATTTTGACTGTATTAATACGTCTTATTGCACTGTGGTCCATTTACCTGCATTATTTCTATTACTTTACTGTGTGTCTTTGCACTATTGTGTTATTCAAAGCCCAGCATTAACAGCATTTAAGCCGACGCTTTTAATCTCTCTTATAATCACGAAGGGGTTTAAATTTCCTAGTCATCGTCACTAGTCTAGCATGAACTGGATTTTCACATTTCATTAGTTTTCTCATCTTCGTAAAGAATAGTGACATCGTAAGATGAAAAGGGAATTCTTACGGACTAAAGAAACAAACTAGCGTGACATTAGAATCAGGAAACTGAAGGCAGTAACTGTTCTAGAGGGATGAGGAAGGGGGCAGGGGGGGGGACTTAACCCCCCAAACAAATATCTTCAAGTCCCCCTTTTTTCGCGAGGCAAATGTGGAACATGTATGTAAGAACCCCTACCCCCCAAGTCCCTAAGCCCCTAAGCCCCTCCCCTTACACAATTCTAAGTTCTAGGAACGCTTCTGACTGTAGAAGAGACCAATCAGATGATATTTTGTTGAGGATTAAGTCTCTCGATCATGATGCCCTTCCTTCCCTCTTTAATTTCATGGTGACAGAACATGAACTCATTCACCCGATATCGAGTAGGAGAATCGATAACGACACGGATAAAAAGTAATTAATTGGAATGAGACGAAATCTATGCGTCACTGCAAAAGTCACATGATACTCTAGGGGTTTTGCCTATCCACGAGTCGTGACCATGTAAGTCTGTAGATTTTTCTTTAAAATGAAATCGGCTTGGTAGCTATTACATTGAATGGATGAAAGTAAAGCCTCGAATATCGAAATACTTGCCGGTAATTTTCAAGGGTAATCTAACCTTCAAAAGAAATAATTAAATTGGGTGAAATGTTGAATATATAAAATGAACTAAAAGGAAGAAAGAGGGAGAGATAAAAGTCGGATGTCTGAACAGGTAGGATGGAGAAAGTAATAATTTCTCTTTTTTCGACCACTTGCATTGCCCATGGTTTCTAAATGGTATACTCTGCTAATCAATGTAATGGGGCGTTGCAAGAAAGTTGCAATCGATTGCAACTTGCAAAATTTGCAACTGATATTTGCAGTTGATTGCAACTCAACTTTCTTGCAACGCCCCACTAGTCTCCTAATTGATTGCAGTTTCCTTGCATCGCCCATAAGTCTCAAAGCGAACCTCAAGCCGCCAGCCTTTCAGCTAAAATCAGTCCAAGAGTTCACGCCTTCCGATTTAAACAGAGTATCGCACTTTGAGAAAATAAGGGGGGATGAGAAGCGGCGGATCGCAGGTGGGGATATATGAAGACCCACTGAACAAAATAATCACAAAATCTTGCAAAGGTCCTCTGTATGCGATGGTTGTGAGCACTCCTGTATTTATCACCTTCTTGATACGCCACTAGTGTGGACACCTGGAGAGTGTTTCACAAAGGTCTCAAGTCGAACTTAACTCTAAGTTGGACTTAAAAATTATGGAGAGCCATTTGTAGCCTTAAAAATATATATATTCAAAATAAAAAATTCAAGTATTTTAGATTTTTTTGTAAATTTCACATCAAGAACATGAATTCTCCTTGATAATAGAAAATAAGAATGATTTGAATCAACATTTTTTGCCTTTCAAAAAACTTTTACAATCTTTTTTCAAAGATGCTAACGGCTTTCTATAATTTTAAAGTCCAACTTAGAGATAAGTTCAACTTAGGATCTTTGTGAAACAACCCCCAGCTATAATAGGATCCGATACCGTCGAGAGCACGCATCAAACCTGCCATTAATGCCACATAGATCACGAAGCTGCATAGATCATGATTATCATTAACTTCATCAGGACCCCTCTCATCCACGGTGTGAATTGAGTTTAACAACCGCCATTCAGTCAGGATCTATATTTAGAGAGGTTGAGATGTAATCTTGCAGTCTTCCTTTTTGGCAAGAACAGGTGGGGTAAATATTGTAGTTTAAATTTTTTCTATTATTTATCTCGTTAGGTAAAAAAAGTTATAATCAATATACATTATTCGTAGAGGTCCAATAACTACGTTAACACTTGACTGTTATCATTGTCACAACGTTGCAAATCATAACAATATTTATAATTAACACAGTGGTAGCAGTAAAAAAAAAGTAATTATAACAGCAGCAGTAGCAGGTATACTGGAGTAGTGGCGGTGGTGGTGATGGTTGGTGGTAGTAGGTAGTAGTAGAAGTAGTAGTAGTGATAGTAGAAATATTAGTAGTAGTGATAGTAGAAGTAGTAGTAGTAGTAGTAGTAGTAGTAGTAATAGTAGTAATAGAAGTAGTAGTAGTAGTAGTAGTAGTAGTAGTGGTGGTGGTAGTAGTAGTAGTAGTAGTAGTAGAAGTAGTAGTATTCGTAGAAGTAGTAGTATTCGTAGTAGTAGTAGTAGTGTTGAATTGAACTTTATTTGATTCCAATCACAGTAAAATTGACATTATACAGGGAAATTGTAGGAAATCTAGCATCAAGTTTTAAAACAATTCGGAGGGCTCTATTCTGAAGAACCTGAAGCTTCTTAACATATTTTTTCCCAACACCACATCACAATAGTCTAGTTGTTAAAAAACTCAGTCAGCTGAAGAAGAGTAAAGGGATAAAGAACACTTACAAGATATCATTTAAGAAGAACTATACAATTACAATGACAAGAAGTGCTGCTTAAGTTTACGTTTAAATGGTTTGGTGAATTGAATTGATTGTAAAGAATGCGGTAATGTGTTCCAAACTTAGGGCCATGGCGAAGAGAAATTGCAAAAGTGCTGGAAGATACTTTCCACTGGTGAAACCTAGAGGCATTCCTTGTATTGTAATTGTGTATTGTAGCATTCTTACAAAACATTTCTTTCAAAACTTCAGGTAATGTATTAGTAGTAAACCGGTGCATTATCAAACAAGTTTGTAATGTGTGTATATCGAAAACATCGAGGGTTTGAAATCTCCTAAACAGAGGATGTGACGGGGCACGGAATGAGAACAAAAACACAAGGTACGTTTTTGTAACCTGTGTAGTTTCAATAATTTAGTAGTAGTAGTAGTAGTAGGAGTGGTAGTAGTATTAGTAGTAGTATTAGTACTATAGTAATAGCAGTAGTAGTGAGTATCATTACCTGCAACTAGTTAACATTTACTACTTCTCGTAAACTACCACGGCTAGAGGTAGAACGAGGTCTTTTTGAAAATCGTAACCGTCAGTGATTGTCATTTGCCAGTTCATAACGAAATTGAATGAAGTTCTGCACCACCCTTATCCCTATTAATGAACGAAATATGAAAATAGCTTGTTACCATCGTTACCGGGTAAACAAACCATGAGCAAACTATTTTTATCATGCTGACATGGAAACTTATCCGCTTGTAAGTCATTTTGAGGAAGGGGGAGATCTGTTCACTTTGAAGAAGAGGAACAACTACATTTGGCTATGTAAACAAGCAGAATGTTCATAACCGCTAGCTATATCCTCCACCCCCGTTTTGGCTGGTCCCCAGTTAGGTTCAAATTGGGTCAAGTTCTCTGCTGGAGATGAAATTGAATGACATTGATGACATTGAATTTCTAAACTTAGCTTCTCTCTACTGTCGCTCTAAATCCTTCTGACGCACCCGTCCAGCCCCCCTCCCCCAAGTCTTTCTTTCATCCGGCACAATTCATCCCCATCTCAACTCATATCTCCCCGGGCTTAGGTGTCATGATCAGATTAGAACATGTTCCCATTGTCCATCGTTTTCTTGCCGAACAAAGTCGAATTTCTTTCTTTGCTTCTTAAAATCACGAAGCCAACATCCACGCTCTCATTACTGTCAACAGAACAATGAAGAAAGTTTGCTGGGGGAAAATGAACATAATATTTATCGTCTGTTCTCATACGTACACTTGAATGAAGCGTAGATACATGACAATGAAAACGTGCCTTATGACTCGGTTCATTCAAAAGTATGAATTATTCTATTAGGAGTTGGATAAACTTGCTCTTTTGTTGAGGTAGTATTTACTGAACCACCTGGCAAGGTGTTTACCCCTCCAGGTAAACTGCTACCATGGCAACTGTTTGTCTGCGATTGCAATTTTTTCTTACCCATTTCCTATTTATCACCTGTGCATCGCATTTAGTTTCCAACTTAAAATGATTTCTCATGTTTGCACTATCCTTTTGATTTTCTCACGGACTGCTACTATATTTTATATCTATTAGGGATGCTCTCTTCTTGTCATCACATTGTATGATCGATTGCTTGCTAGATCGACTGGGGTAATTGCTGAACTTTTATATTTGTTCCATTTAAAGTTAAATTGTCTGTTTTCTGATTTCATTGTGCAAATAAAAAAACAATTATGGTAACAGTCATGCACATTGTCACGCTTAAGCTCTATTTTCCTAAACCAATATATCCTAAAACGGAAATTAAACTCACAATAACACACACACAACAACAATGCTATAGTAAATATGGTGAAATTGTTTGGAAACTAATAGATACTAATAGAAGACGCGAATTTGACTACATAGAGTAATGCTTAGCTTCGTAAAGATTATTATCATTTTTCTCCATCCCTTGGGGGAAAAATGGAGAGATTCTTAATAGCAAGATCATTATTCACAAATAAAGGCAACTGCATAATTTTCCTCAGTGCTTGTAAACATCGTGAAGGAGGCATAGCATCTCAGTTACGTGGTAGAGTTTAAGTAACCAGTATTTGAAGAGCTTAATTCCAAAAGGAGCTAAATCCACTTTTGATGAAAATTGAGTTATTGATATCAGAACAGTTTTCACTTATTGGGTACCCATCTTTCAACACAATTATTTACATAAATTTTGGGAGCAATTATGAAAAAATGCACCTTCTAATATCACTTTTCTACAGACGCCTGTACAAAATCTGTAAACAATTTCATTTTGCTCCGAAGTTACAAAAACAGATTTAGCTCCGTTTGGAATCAAACTCTACATTTGTAAAGATATTAATTATCTGAAATATAAAGAACAATAACGATTATATTTATTTATTCTGTTATCATTCCCATCAAAATTTAATCTCGTAATCAATGTTGGAATATCAACAAATTGTCAATATAAAAAATAATCTCCCGATGAAATTTAAAGCTGAAAAAAGTGAATGAATTTATGAGGTGACTTTATATATGTACTACTAAGATACGTGCATGGGTTAGAGTTGACCAGGGTAGAATGTGGGTAAACCTATCTGCTCGTTAATAAGTGATGAAAGCATTCACCTCTCATTTTTCGGCTCTCTTGGGCAAACGAGATCCAACACTAAGTGACAAGATTCGATTCACCAAGGAATAGTCATGTTCTTAGTTGGGCCCTTGTTTTTCGTTTGCGCCATGCCGCATTTCCTTCCACTTCGCTCCTTTGAACTTCAGATAGTCACTAGCGTATACGAAGAGGGGGAGGGGGCATGGGGGGAAAACTTACGAAATTATCATCAAATTGCTCTTATAACCTCATGAATTATCGACAGTTTCGGTCCATAAAATTCGGTTTGATAGCTTGAGAAAAGCGTGGGAGATATATCGAGGGCCGCTACATCCTGTTTCCCCACGCTGTGTGATTATATCGTTTGGTTGTTAGAGAAAATGTAGGGGGAAAGAGGGGCGCTGATTTTCCAAGCCCCAACTTGTCTATGCCCTAACGCATTGGCATGAACATGTGTCGGCGCAATGCTACAGTGGAGCGTTGATCTTATTGTATGTTGATAACTCGAGAAAGTGTACGTCTTTCCCCAACGTTGCGACACCACATGTGTTAACTGTATATATAATATTGTATACCCAAGACCTTCATAGCTTCGGTACAGTAATCTTTCCCTTCCCAAACCCCGAGCAAACAACTGCAAACGCGCTTTTTTTTTCTCATGGGGGGGCTAAGTGGGGGGGGGGGGGGGAGGGGGGGGGGGAGGGGGAGAGGAGCACTACATTTTTGTTTGCCTCCGAAAATTTGAAAATCGTACCCCCCTCCAAATAAAGGTAAAATGAACGTGTTTTTACCTGTTTTTCCCAGGGGAGGGGGCCCGGGCCCCTCCCTGGATCCGCTACTGACACACTTTAATACATGCCTTACGTGGGCACCCAAGATTTTGTTTCTTATTATCAAGGGCGTTTTAAGGATACTGACATTGTTCAAAGACAGGCGAAGGCTAACGAAAGTCTCGGACATAATCGAGATTCATGTATGATATGTTCTCCTATACTACAAATTGAAGAAAGTTTGTCCCAGGTGGAAACGGATGCAATCCATCATCATTTCAGTGATTACCCGAGCTGTTTACAAATTGTTATAGAATGCCAGTTTGCAGTGTTTGATTTCATAACCGGAATGCAGATAAGAGGTCATGTTTAAAAACGAGCTTTATTTTTGCTCCACCAGTTACCTAGGTTGACCTACATGTTATCTGACTTATGTTTCACTACTATTCAGGATAATTATATGCTATTTTAAGCACAATCGACCTACATATCAATGCCATTTGTTCTTTTGTTTTGAGTCCTTCTCTCTGTCTATCCCTTTCTCTATCCTGTTAGTTGTGATAAGGAATTCGATTGCGTTTTCATTATTATTATTATTTGTTTACGAATGAACGCACTTTATACCACCTCCGCTCTGCACTGGCTACACCATTGTGCATTGCTCGACAGAACTTTTCTATAATCACCGGGCCGGGCACGTCATGACCCTACAACCCCCCCCCCCCCCCCCCCCCCCCCGAAAAAAAAGATAAGAAGGCTGACTTCACGATTTTTGCTTGTGACAACCTACTGTTAGGAAGGAAGCATAACAGATTAAAAGAAAAAAATACCTTGAAAAAGAACGGACCGCTAAAGTACAACTAAAGTACAATACATAAGGTAAAGCACTGCTAAAGGAATCAATTGTCATCACGTTTTAAAAATGAGACGATATTGTATGGATGCGAAATACGAATATGTTTTGATAACCGGAGAGTGGGGTAGGAGGGGGTAATAGCGCCCTAACTTTATTGTGAAAAAAGTTCAGTGGTCTAAATTTTTTATTTTACCCGGAACCCTGGGGAGGCCCCCCCCCCCCCCAAAAAAAGTGTGTGCATGAATGATTCACTGATCGATATTGTCGGCATATTGATTGTGGTCTATGTCAATGTTTTGGGGTGTTTTTATAATCACTCCATATCTAAAGAAAAGTGTCGGGAAGCACGGTCGCGTTTTATACAGTATCGCTATCAATAAAAGTCCTTGTTGGCTTGGCATCATCAAGCAAAAAAGAAGGCTGTCGTAGATCAGGAAAGCAGAGGGGAACTCGTAAAACGGTTCGTGAAAGATTTTTATGGATCATCTCTCTGATTGATAAATGAGCATCCTACATCAACTGGACCGAAAGACCAGCTGTACTTATCCTCTCTCTGGAGGCTTGCATGTCAATGGATTCCAATATTACCAGAACGAATCGCTCAACGTGATAGAGTGGATATAATGTCCAACAGCTTTGCTATCTCGGCCCAGGGAGATGGGAGGGACTTAATTTCTTCATTAATGGTGAATATGGTGGATCACAAGTCATTAGTCTTACTGTCTTATACCGATGTTATTTTGGTGTAGATTTTTGTTTTCTGGTTGTTGAACTTCTGACTGGATGTATCAGCTAATTTCTTCTGACTTGATCGAATTCAGAATGTTTTGACAGAAAATCAGAAAGGCTTTCTAATTCTTTGAAATACACATTTAAATTAAATAATACGCAGT
>JAVYIG010016343.1:0-31623 GCA_035222895.1 Strongylocentrotus droebachiensis | reverse complement strand
GTCTCTTCACGATTCAAAATAAAGGCCTTGTCTCTGCGCAGCTGCTTTGCCCCGTTTTACCCGGGAAGCATAGAGTTGCTCGGAGGTCAACTAGGGCATAGCACATGGTGCGCACTTTTTCGCTGAACCGGGAATTAGGCGGGGAAGGTCCGATTTATATGTGGGGTTCAAAACAGCTTTGCATTTTTCATGTCTCAGAAACGTGATTCTGACTGTATGTCATAGTCAAAACGCATCTTTTACGGTGTTACAATATGCCCATATCTAAAGACGTTTAAAAAAGGCTTTGCGTTTATCACTTTAAAAAATTGCCTGAAAGACGTTTGAGAAACCTGATTCTAGGCAAAAAATTGGTCAATAAACGCACCCTGAGACATGATAAACGCAAAGCTGTTTTGAACCCCACATACAAATCGGACCTTCCCAGGCTAATTTCCGGTTCGAAAAAATAGTGCGCGCCATGTGCTGTGTTATATTGTTGTACAAGCATGTGCGTGTACTCGTCCATCGTTCATTGTTTTTTTGCATGCATTGCATTGTTCATCGTTTACGCATCGTGCGATACGTTCTTTAACTTTTGTTTTGTCATCGCTTGCACATGCTATTTCCAAGAAAATCGACAACATTCCGCCAGTATCCTTAATTAGTTTAGATCTTTACCATAAAATTATGTCTGTGAGTGCGGCAAAAGGGTCAAACTGGGATGCTGATGTTGACCTCCGAGAAACTGTTTGCTTCCCGGGTCAAACGGCGCAAAGCAGCTGCGCAGAGACAAGACCTTCTATTTTGAATCGTAAAGAGTCGATAAACGCGACATCCCGTAAATCACGTTCGTATAGTGGGGTTCGATATGTGTTATCTAGTGGCAAGACACGATAAACGCACACTGCATGAATTTCCCGACATTCGGCAAATAGACGTAAACTAGATGTGACGTCATCTTCATTACGTAATCAAGTGTCCAATATTGTAAAAAGTGAAAATGACCTTGAAAATGTAAATCTTTAATAACTGTGTAATTGAATATAATCATAACATGAAATTTATATTACTTATATATCTTAACAGGGCCAGTAATCTAACCAAAAAACCTGTAAGATATCGCTTACTCTTTTTGATAGCGCCCTCTAAATTTTAGAAATAAATATTTTTTAATTTGTATAACTCAATAATCCTTAGGCCGATCCGTACCTTTTCCAAACGTAATCACGTCAAGATATGAGCCTTGAACAAAAAAAAAATGTGAATAGGTTTATGCAAAGCGAACACTTTAAAAATCGCACCGAAGTTTTTTGACAAATGCGCAAACTGATATTTTGAAATCATCCGATTTTAAAACTGTTATAGCTAGCCCCTTGAAACTTGGCAATAACATGTCAAAGATTCGACAGTTGTGTGCCAATTTAAAACAAATTATTGATAGTTAACAAAAAGTTATGGCCCTCAAAACATATTTTACCTGTCCCTTTGAAGCTCTCGTCACACATGAATGAACACGAAATATGCTTTAATTAGGACCATAATGACATCAAAGAGATCCCCTTTTATGTGGTACCAAAAATGGTACCTCATCGCAGAAGATTTTTCGAACATTTCCTTTACAGTTCACACTCTTTTTCAAAATCATTCACCACCCATGTTATTTGCATGTACATAATTATATGGGTATCAGGGAGTTTACAGATAGCACATGGGACAAATGACCCCAAATATCCACAAATCTTTTACACATGGAGAAGTTCCACTTCGAGCATCTTAGAATAATAACTGCCAAAGTCCTAGATGTGCTTCATGAATACCTTTTGTTTGCCCTCTTGAAAATAAAAATTCCACCTGCGTATCTTAGAATCTACCGTTGGTGCATAAATGAATAATGTTACATAACTTTCATGAGCGCATATCCAGTATTCATCTCTGGTGGGTTTTACCTTTTTGGTACAAATGACCTTTATCTGCCCATGCGCAGTTTGTATCTGTAAACTCCCTTATTGTTACGGATATGTATTAGCTAGCACTCCATACATTTTGTAAATGATGTTGATGTTTTGAGCGAGTAGGAAAACCCGTTGTATGTAATACAGGGACTGGGAGTGGAAGTAGAGAAGTTGTCAGTGCTAATTAAGATGGTGGTTTGGTACATCCCTTTTGAAGGGCTTTGGAACGAACAGCTTTGGAACGAACAGTCACGTATCACGTACCACGTTCAGGTTCACGTCTTGCGCCCTTTCGTGAAACAGGTCACCCAAATCTACAAAGTGTTGGGTTACGTGACCAAACAATTTGTCGATTTGCTATGTGCAATCTACGAAATGTCACGTAAATTGACGCTGGCGTTAAAAAAAATAATGTAAATTGTCATTGAGTAGAGACTAATGGCAAAAAAGCTGCTTCAGACAAGAATCTGTTGTGTAACTCTGTGGTTTAATCTGCGTATATGTATGCTCGACTAATTCAGTAAATGGATGAAACAAATACTACTACCATTACTTCTTGTACTAAAATAAAATGTAAAAAATATATAATGTCAGGGGCGGCGCCAGGTGATTTTGTTAGGGGGCGAATGGGCACGCACAAGCAGGGGGTGTCTGAGGGGGATGTGCCCCCTGAGAAGTTGAAGATTCTTTTTGTTAATTGATGCATAAATGGCTCGATTTGGTGCATAATTTTAGCCAAATTAAAAAGAAAACAGTCTTAACCCTAAAAAGGCCGGGCTATTTGAGGTCTTAGTACGGCCGGGGAGGGGGGGGAGGGACCATTATGGCCGATCTCCGCGAAAATTTGCACGCATGTCAAGTGAAGTGTATAGAATAATTTGACAAAATTCGATTTTTTTAAAGAAAAATTTACTCATTTGCATATTTATGGTAATTTATTCAAATAAGGTCATAAAATCACATTTTTACCCATAAATCATAAATTATTCATATTTAAGCATTATTTTTAACCACATATATTCATTAGACCATTTGGAAAAATAATATGACAAAGAAAATTTGGAAGAGCTTGCTTATTCCTTACGTTATCTCTTGTTTTGATAATTTCTTATGTATTTCATTGTTTTTTTAAGTTATGTTTTCCATTGTTTTTGTTGTTTTATTTCATTTCTTACTACAATTCAACTATTTTGACCCCAAAACAACCACCTAAACTCTAAACAAGACCCAATAACCAATGTTTGATCTATGTTTAGGAAAAATGACATTTCCGTATGTTTTTTACACAAATAAAAAAAAATAGCGATTTTCGGGCTGACACGCAAAGACAAAAGGTCACGTGATCTTGTAACTGTAGGTCCGATTTTCATTTTTGCTTGTTAAAGATGCACAAGATTTGAAAGAAAATAGTCAGCGAGCGGCGGGGCGCCATACATATGCGTTCCCAAACAATCGGAAAAATCATGGGGGGGGGGGGGCATAATGCCCCCCCCGGCCTTATCAGGGTTAAGTTACAGGAACAAGAAGGCAGAGGGGGGGGGGGGGGTGTCACCATATTTTTCAGAAGGGTCTTTTAGATGAATTTGTCATTTCCATTGAACAATCAGCCATAAGGTTAAGGAGATACAAGGGATTAATTTAATTTCTTTCAGTTGGTTTTTCATCGTAAACCAATGTTTAAACTACAGGTAACGTGAATGATGACGCGTCTAAATCTGATCGTCTGATTTTGCTCGCTTATTTTCTCTTTTTCTTTAATCTTTATTTTTCCCCTCTCTCCGCTCTCCCTTACGTCATATTTTACATGTTATAGTTTTCTTTCTCCAGGCCTTTCTCATTCTCTTTCCCTTCCTTTTCTTTATTATCCTTTTTTCCTTTCTGCTCCTTCTTTTCCTTCTCCTTCAAAATGATAGGGGCGGCCGCCCCTCTGCCCCCCCCCCCCCCCATGTGGCGCCGTTTATTGTACAGTGCAATGATCGACGTTGCGATTGAGGCTAGCCAGCGCTCAGCGAGCCGCAGATTACCGATCATACAAAGTGAGAATGTAAGTATACTTTGGGATGATTATAAGTATAACTTTTTAACTGTTGTGTTTTCAGCTAGTATAGACTCTGTAATGACATGCGATACTTTCTACGGCTACGTAATCATCATCTGCATATTTCCAACACTATGCCAGGCCATCACCAGTTTTACTCTCACTCGACTCTGTGTCACCCAGGAAGCTCGGCGAGGCTAGCCCAGGAACTAGGCCATGCATGCATGCACAAATGCATGCCCGAAGTCCACTGCAGTGGCAATTCAAAGCTGTGGCCGTGGTCGCGTAGCCGTAGATAGTTTACAAATAGTGAATGGTCATGAGTGCAATGGTACAAGATTTTATAAGAGGTGACAGATAAGAGATGCTATATTCAACGAGGCGCAGCCGAGTTGAATGGAGCGTCTCATCTTTCACCGAATGCAAAATATTGTTCCATTGCACGAATAAAGACCATTCACTATTTGTTTTATACAACACCTCGGACGTTAACGGGCTTAAAACAGTTTTCCTAGGCCTAAATCTCAGCGATTTTTTGTTTGTTTTCAATTGATGAAATTGTTGATAGTGAGCGCGCATTATTAAGCAGGCAGCCAACAACGCGCGTACCATGCTCCGCGCGTACTAACATTTATGTTTAATGTGACGCGGAGTGCAATTTCGTTGGATCCTTTTGTACCATTGCACTCTGACGTTACTTAGCTTACCATATACTGTGTACATCGTTAGTGACGTCAGAGTGCGATGGTGCGAAAGGATCAAACGGAACTGCACGGCTGGAGAATGATGCCGTTCAATGGTACTTTTAGCGCATGTCATGTGATCAAGAATTGACAAATTAGGTTGCAAGAATCTTAGTAGGAGTTGTATAATACCGCATGTCATTACAGAGTCTATACTAGCTGAAATCACAACAGCTGAAAAGTTATACTTATAATCATCCTAAAGTATACTTACATTCTCACTTTGTATCATCGCTAATCTGCGGCTCTCTGGGCGCTGGCTAGCCTCGATCGCCAGGTCGTCGAACCGTGCCGGCCTCGTCGTCGTCGATTATAGCGAGCTTTCTATTTAGGCACCCGACGTCGGCTACTACGAGGTACTGGAGCGTGGAGACGTTGCGCTCGCGGCAGTGCTTTCGAATTTTCACGTCGCTGCTTTCGTCGGTCACGTGACCACTTTGTTTTAGATCAGGTGATTAAATCGGTAAATCTGATACGAAGAATAACATGAGGATGACAGAAATAGAAACTTAAAATGATAAAACAAAAAAATAACATAAGAAAAGGTGATAGAAGAATAAACAAAGGATAGGAAGAGGAAATAATAAAAACAAAGACTAACATAAGAGAAGGTGATAGAAGGAAGAAACAAAGAATAACATTATACAAAAAAGAAAGAGAAAGTGCTAGAATGATAAAAACAAAGAATAACATTGGAGAAGTTGGTAGAAGGAAGAAACAAAGAATAACATAAGGAAAGATAGAAAGAGGAAGTGATATCAAGTTAAAAACAAAAAATAATATAAGAGAAGGTGATAGCTAGGCGGAGGTGATACGTATACTGTACGTACGTACGTACATACATAAATCATACATATTACGGTGACGTCATAACTAGTCTTAGTAACAAGCGCTTGCAATTTTAAAAATAGTGATAAGACACTCACGTCATGTTTTGGTAGACGTGATCATTCGTGTTTCACCTGCGTGGAATGGTAGGCCCTACACTTTGTAAATTAGAGTCACCTATTATACGAAACAGCACAAAACGTGAATGTGACACGTGATACGTGATACGTGACTGTTCGTTGCAAGCCCTTTGGAAGTTTCTTGCGGTAAGTTAGTATGCATTCGAGAAGCGGTGTACACGGATGTGGAGGTTTCGTTGTAAGGCAGCGATGATGCGACGTGGTTTGTGCGTCGGAGTTGATGCCTCTCGGGATTTCGAGCAGGTAGTTTACCACGGTGTTTCAGCAATTTGCTGAAGTTACGCGCTTTATTGTGTCGATCAATAATTGATTGATTCATTGTTTTTTGGCTGAGATAAAGCCAGAGATTTTGTTGGTAAATGGTTGTTTTTTTACCAGTTTAAGAGTGTCTGAGGAATTAGACTAGCTCGTAATGTTGTTGCTTCATACGGTTTATAGCATTTTTGTTAGTCTGCGTTTTTAGATCCGTTTGACCTTAAGAAATATTCACAATTGTCAAAAGAGAGGGACTTAAAAATACATAACGGATCATGTTAATCGACTCTACGAAGAATTAAAGTCTTGTTATTATTTTATTTATGAAGGTTGGTTTGAAAATTGTAGGGAGCAGTAATTTTTTTCTTTCTATTTCGACCCTGAAAATATTAAAATCTTGCCGGCCGATATTTCGCTAAGTGGTGGGAGGGGATGGGGGTTAGTGAGCACTCAATATTTGTTTCTATTTTGACCCCGAAACGTCATGATATTCGAAATTGTTTAGGAAACATGGTGTTATCATTCAAAGTTGCTTCCTTTTTGTTTGTAAATAACATCAACATAATCTTCAATACCCATTGAACGACCAACAGAAAACCGTTAAGAATTGAAGAAGGTAATAACAGTAATAAAAGGAAAAAAAAACGCCTTTTCATTGTCTTCGTATATGTATCTTGTTTCAACCAAACTGTTAGTAGAGCGGTCCAAAGACGCCACTACGTTTGTTAGCACCTCACCTAAACGAAAGGGAAAAATAGTAGTACCCACAGAAAAAACATTCAAAAAGTGGAAATGGAAAGACCATCGTTTATGTTTACTGAATATTATATATAAACAGAAGATAAGCCACTTTATTCTTGCTTATCGTTGACTAGTGTCCTTTGGTAATGCGTTAATATACACATTTGCCACTCGATAGCCAGGAGAGAAATGGGACCAGGTATTGATGTCGAAAGCATTGTTATAGTAATTGCCATATACCCTCATGTTGACAACCCGGTAGGAATACTCCTCAGAGAGTGGAAATGGTTCACATTGTGCATGACCGAATCCGATGACTGGGTTAATAATATGTAAAGCGGTTAAAGACGGTATTTCGTTTTAAAGGTAAAGACCAGTATTGGTAACGCCCCAATTTCAAAAAATGAAATGGAAGCTCTCATTACCAATCATGTGAAAGAATATGTTTTGACTAATACATGATGATAACAAATTTGCCGGGAAACCGCCTACTAATTCATATATTTGGTAAATTTGTTTCTCTCATGGTCCTGTGAGAGATATAGGGTAGTCCCATATACATCTTTCTGTGTATAGTGCTTGTAACTTTACGAAGAATGGGCCAAATTTCTCATCATTTTGATGATTCCAGAACCTTGCAGATGCTAGATGCTAGATGATCAACCTTTTCTGATCGATTCCACAACGTTTCTTTCACAATTCAATCGCATGACCATAACTGGTCTTTACCTTTAAGCGTTATATAAATCCAGATTAGTATCATTATAATTGATTAACAGCCTCATTCGTGCAGGATTTTTTTTTGGTGTGCCTTTAATGAGGTGTTTATTTACATTCAAACATTAAAATAAAGTTGTGAGAACAAATACAATTGACGCACAATATTATCAATATAAATCACATATTGTTTTCTCAACTATACAATATTTTGCTACTTTTCATCTAAAGTGCTTGTAACAGTTTCTTTGGCAACCTCTGGTCTGGCTTTTTAAGCTCCTGATTTACAACAAATCTGTTTGTGATTTCTCTTTCAAATACGTATCTTAGTTTGAAACGGTTTTCATTAAATCCATACTTATTCCTGGTGAATAACATTTTGTATATACACCAGAATGCGATCGTTGTTACAACGTCTATCTCGCTGTCAATATTAATCTTAAGTAAACAGGAGATATCCATGACAAAATCAATATTAAAAGTGTACTTTACAATATGTTTGATATAATCAAAGAAATTCTTATTCTGTTCACATTCGATAAACACATGCACTATGTCCTCAATGACATGGCACTTGGGACAGTATCTGTCGTCTGCTAATCCCCATTTGTAAAGATTGTTTCTAACAGGTAGTATGTTATACAGCAATTTAAAGTTGAACTCCCTTAAGCGATGTTTCCTTGTATATGTTAAATTCCTTTTGAACACGGAAGACCAGTCAATATTTCTTTGTAGTATATTTTCCCCAAAAGACAACACCTGTTGTTGTTGAATGTATGTTTAAAAGATATCAGGTTGTAGAAACGTTTGCTGCTTACGTCACTGATAGGTAAGGACACTCTTCCAAATTTAAAATAAGGAATTCCAAGAGGGTGAATATAACATACTGGTTCAGTTTCTTGTAAGATCACTGAACCATATCTTTGGAATAGCTTTCTTCAATTTAGTATAATCGAATAAAAGATTTTGCTTGCTTTTTTTTTGTTTCAAGGCGTACTGACAGGTCTTTAATAGACAAAAAATGTCTTTCTTTAAAGAGGTCCTTTAGATAAATTATTCCACAACCAAACCAATCTGCGTAAAACAAAGACTTCGTATTAAAAACAATATCCTTGTTATGCCATACTATTTGCCTATGAAAAAATGTATCTTGTACAGAATAACTTTCACTACAAGTAAAACCTTTCACATAATTCCAGGGTTGCAATATTTCTAGATAGAAATCAGGGGGTTGCGATTTCTGGACATCGAATAATTTATGGTCATAGTTACAGTTTAACAGAAGATTTACACCACCGAGCAAATCAAACAAATAATTACACATATCTTTCCATGGACCTTTACTGTCATCCAATATTGTACCAAGCCATCTTAAACGAAAAGTCAGTATCTGTTTCTCAGTATTAACCATACGTAACCCCCCTTGGCTATAATCTTGAGTAAGGATGGATCTTTTTACCTTGTCGATTTTGGATTGCCAAACAAAATTGAAAAATAATTTATTCAATTTCTGCAGACACTTTGGTGGAATCGTGTGTACCATCATTAAATGAACTATTATACTTAAAGCCATTGATTTAACAACAACGATTCTTCCAAAACACCTGATAAAATTCTACAGGGATTCCATCGGAACCGGGTGCTTTATTTGTCCGCATAGAGAAAATTGCTTGTTACATTCTGCAATTGCTAACAGACCTTCACATGAGTTGTTAGCAGGCGCGCCAGAAGCAGTTTGGGACTGGGGGGGGGGGGGGGGGCAAACATTCCAGGGGGCTCACATTCCAGGGGCAGTGAAGTAATGAGAAAAAAAGTTCGGAAGGGGGGGGGGGGCAGACGAAAAATCTGCATCACCACCAGTCTTACACGTTACATGCAGGTCCCGCGGAACGTTTTTCAAAGTGGAGTATTGTCGATCAGGTAGAGCGTAAATTGGCGTGGGGTCCAGGGCATGAGCCTCGGCAAGGGGTCAAGGGGCTGAGCCCCCGGAAGCTCAGGGGTTTTAGGTATTTAATTACCGTTAGATGAGCATCCAGGGGCCCTCTGTAAGGCAATTGACGTGTTCCAAGGGGGAGGGGGAGAGCCCCAGAAGCTCAGAGGTTTTAATATTTAACTACAGTCAGATGAGCATCCAGGGGCCGTCTTAGGGCCCTTGGTGTGGTCCAGGGGGCAGAGCCCCCGGAAGCTCAGGCGTTTTAGGTATTTAATTAAGGTCAGATGAGCATCCAGGGGGCCGCCTTAGGGCCCTTGGTGGGGATCCAGGGGGCAGAGCCCCCGGAAGCTCAGGGGTTTTAGGTATTCAATTACGGTCAGATGAGCATCAAGGGGCCCGCCTTAGGTCCCTTGGTGGGGTTCGAGGGGTAGCCCCCGTAAGCTCTGGGGTTTTAAGCATTTAATTACGGTCAGATGAGCATTTTTTATACCTTATTTGTGACATTGGCAGGTCACTTATTTTTTTCTCCGTCTTTCTTTCTTTTTCTCTTTAACATACTTTTTCAAAAAGGAGGGGGGGGGGGGGGGGGGGCTCGAGTCCAGCCACTTTGCAGACCATGACATAAAAACTTCTTAATTAGCGTATTTCGCCTGACTGTAATTTGGGAATTTCTTATTTTCCAACAAACGTATAAAAAGGTATGACTTACAAAAAAAAATGGAGAAAAAATGCCGGAAAATCATATCACAACATCAACATTTGTAAATCACTTGTTTCGAATAAGAAAAAAAATTCCCCCCCCCCCCCCCATCAGTACGCCAGCGTTCAGGGGCTCATGTCTTCTCAACCCTTTAACAAAAAAACGGATACGCTCTCCCATTCTCGCACAATATGTCCACGATATGCGCGTATCGCTATTATAGAGACCTCCATTGATAAATACCGTATAGGTGGCATGCGCAATGTTTATGAAATTTAATTCCTGTGAACTTTCCTTTTCTTTGAATGGAATTGTATATGTGATTTAATTCAGGTTTTTATTATTGTTACGTTCTTTTGGATTAAAAATACAAACCATGTTTACTCCTTTACTGTTTTTTTGTTTTTTTTTTGGAGGGGGGGGGCGTTTTTAGGGGGCAAAAATGCGTTTTGCCCCCCCCCCCCACTTTTTTGACTGGGGGGCAACTGCCCCCCCTGCCCCCCCCCCCCCCCCCCCCCACTTCCGGCGCCTATGGTTGTTAGCATTACTATTAAGAAATGATATATTTTGTGAGTGAACATAAATTTTAATAAGATCATAATCTAGGTTTTCATTTGTATATAACGCACTATAAAATGTCACTGTTTCTTTTAGAATGTAATTTTCTTTGTTTAGTACTCTTTTCCCATTTATTGAAGATATTTATTGAAGATAAATGGGTTATTCCCTTTCGAGAAGCGTTCCTTTTTTCCAAGCTAAGGAAATACTCCGTATTTCTTTCTCCTTCCTCCATCCATTTCACTCTAGCCCTTTTTTATTTCAGTATCATTCTTATTTACATCAATCTGTTTTTCGAGAGTCTCTAACTTTTCCTGTACAATTTCTTTTCTGTTCTTCTTCTTAACCATTTTCTTTTTACAAAATTTCTGTGTAAACTCACGTATTTTTATTTTCAACAATTCCCACATTTCAGAGGGAGAATGGTTCTTTTCTTGAACCATATTTATAATATTACGCACACTATTTAAATATTTCTCATCACTCAAAATACTGGTGTTCATTTTCCAGTATCCTGGACCAGTCTTATTTTTTAAAATTCTAATTCTGAGGGATATTGCATTATGGTCGGCACGTATTGTCGGTCTAATATCAGCTTTGATCACCTTAACCTGAACGTTCTTGTTTACAAGCCAATAGTCTAGTCTTGATGCTAATTTTAGAGAAGAATTTCGCCATGTAAATTGTCTACTGAGTGGGTTTGTTCTTTTCCTAATATCACACAGGGAATATCGTTTTAACAATTTACAAAAGTTTCGTGGCTTTTTATAAAATTTACTTCTGGTACCTTGAACATCATAATGCACATTTACTACACAGTTCCAATCACCACATAATATTAGATTAGAATCAATTTCTTTTACATCGCTTGTAATAAGAGTGTGGTGTAAGTTCTTAAAAAATCTTTCCCTAAATTTGTTTCTGTGTGGGTGCATAAACATTGACAAGAGTATAGATCATTGTATCAATATTTAGTTTTAGAAGCCACATTCTACCATCATTTTGCTTTACATGAACAGTATCTACATTAAATGTCTGATACAAAAGGATGGCAACTCCCGACGAATGATTAGACCCATGACAAAAATAACATGATCCGCGCCATTCATTCTTAACAGTGTTTTCTATATCTGATGTCCAATAAGTTTCTTGGATGAAAATTACATTGGCTTTTTGACATTTAAACCATTGAAATACTTGACTTCTTTTGTCTTTGTTTCTAAGCCCGCGGGCATTTAAACTAATAAAGTGACAGACTGACATTTTATGGAATAGGGTGATAGTGGGTTACAAAACACAAATTAACATAAAACAACTGAAGACATGACATTCATTTCTTCTTAGATTTTGTTTCCGTACTTCGCTTTTTCCTTTTCTGACTGTTAGTGCTTCCTGATCTTAGACGATGCCTGACAAATTCAGGTGACTCTGCTGATATATCAGAGTACTGCAATTCATTGATGTTGCGTCGAACTCGCACCGCTGTGTCACTGTGAGAAGCTCCATGTGTGATTTCTGGTGATGGAAGCGTCTCGTTGCTAGGTGTCAGGGTACTTGATGAATCCTGTTGCGAAATGCGTGTAGTGGCTGCGAGTCGCGTAATCTTCGCTTGCGAATCATTGCTGCATGGAAGCCGATCTCGAGTACGAGTATGCTTCGAAGGTTCGCTCTCGTCGTCTCCGTGCAGGATAGAAACACAAGATAATAGTATAACAAATACAGCAGTTTTCTGAAAACATGCATGTATAATAAATCTAAAAATTGTAAACGAAAAAGTTCACCATTGACTCAGACGTTGGTCATCTACATAAAACTTTAATGTGTTAATCCCCTCCTGCCTCCGCGAAATAAACTGATGAATGTATAAATAAATAAATAAATAACGAAATAATTTGGATATAATAATCGGGATTTAGATGTACCCGTTATCCCGTTTTCCATATTCCTTCTTAACTGGAAACTGTTCACCTATCTTATGCTTTATTTATATCACAGTGAATACAAGACCCTCTGATGATCGATACATCGATAGTAGAACAATAGAGGTCGTCGCTCAAAATATTCCAGATGAACTTTTAAATAAGTTTGGACAGCAGCTCGGTTATAATGCCAATGAAATGGAGGGTAGAAACGCTGGACAAATGCTTCAGGACTGGCAACATAATCAATTCGAGAGAACAAGACGTCTAGCCCTCGGGAAGGCATTAAGGGATGCTGGATTAGTTAATCTTGCTGTCGATATTCTTCAAGAACAAGTACCCGGTAAGATCTAGTTTATTCACGAAAGACAATAAGATACTAAATATAAATTCTAATAACAATCGATGGGTTTCCTCAGTTTAAATTCAAACTTGTGCGCATTATGAGAATTTTGTTTAAATAATGAAGTAGACGTGGTAGTAGTTGCCCCAGTTCGAAGTATCAAGAAATACAAATATTCTACTTTGCGCCGTGGATGTTGATTCTAGATTAACGCAATGGGACACATGAAACTCCTTTCCTCAAATATTGGGTTTTATAAAACAATTTTTAAGTTTCGCCATTATTGAATCCCAGAAGGAGCATACCTTCTAGGATTTCTTGTTAGAACCGCTGTGCAATGTCAACAAGCTATGTTTGCATTTAGTTATCCAGAAAATCAATCGTTTACTAATTTAAATTCGTTTCCTTTTTTGCTTGTTAATACCATCAGCGGAACCTCTAAACCCTCTGAACGACCAATAGACAGTTTAACAAAATGAAGAAGGTGAGAAATAAATATGGTTATTTAACATTATGAGTATTAAAGGGGAGAAAACACTTTCTTCTTTTTTAGCATTTTCTTTCAGATCAAACTTTTATTAGGGCGGCTATAAGAAGAACAATCCATTTTTATTCAAAAGAGTACAAACAAATTTGAACGCCCCTTCATGATAATGGTATCATATTGTTTGATAGGGGAGAAAAGGGACACATGAAAGTCAAAGGTAACCTAACATTTACTGTCATAGAATTTTTAAATATTTTTCTGTTAAGTCATACACAATGAAAAGAAAAATAGCACATGGTTCTGTTTACATATTTTTTTTACTGAGCAAAACCAACCTGCGAGAAGATTTAATGTCAAAGTATGGTTCAATTTTCATCATAGACTTGAAATACAGGAGAATGGTTATGAGCGGGACGGCGGTGGCGTCAACATCAACAACTTAACCTCGGGTTAAGTTTTTGAACTTTTAATATCATTTTGAAAGCATAAGTTATTTTTCAATGAAACTTTGCCTAAAGGGTTATCAAGTATCCCTTATTATGTGGTTGGAATTTCAGGTCACAAAACCAAGATCAACAGTCATTTCATGTCAACAAACTTAGACTATGCTGTGGCATTAACATCAAAACTTAACCAAAGATTAAGATTTTGAATTGTTATCATCAATTTGAAAGTATACATTCCTATTCCATGAAACTTGAACATAAGGGTTATCCAGTATCACCAATCATGTGATTAGTCTTTTAGGTGACAAAATCAAGGTCTAATGTCATTTTAGGTCTAAAAACTTAGACATTGTTGTGGCATCAACATCAAGATTATGAATTTTTAGCATAACTTCAAAAGTGTTTATCCAAATTCCATGAAACTTGTACCCAATGGTTATCAAATATAACAAATTATATGTTACAAATCCTGGTCCCAGAGTCAAGGTCAAAGGTCATTTTTTTAGTTCAGTAGACTAGCTTGGATTATGTTTCACAACTTAATATGAGAATTGATAATTCATTTTTGTTTTATTTCTTCATATTTCATGAACGTAGTACATAATTCTTTTGATGATTCTTAGTCAATATTCGCTTCAAAATGTTGATTATAATCAAAGGATTTTATTTTTAGGGCCTTATAATGGGTCATCCTACCTATAAATAATGTCCCAATCTCAATGTTTTATCATATCAAATTGCGTAATGCAGGAGAGACCGGCAAGAGTGTTTCCCTTGTTAATAGTGAGTATTCGTTAATATTTGACCAATTCCGTTTTAGAGACATGGGCCTTGTTTCATGATACTTTGTATCAGTGTTATTTAACAAATTTGCTTTAAGCCCCTCTAATGTGTTCGGAGTCCCAAAGATTTGATGGCAAAATTTCACTTGAATTGTATCATAATGTGAAAGAGATGGTTTATTGATTTCAAACTTGACTGAATTTGGTATCATTGCAATCGAAAAATTACACTGAGTAAAATCATTACATTTGTGTAACTTGTACATTCGAGCGAAATTTATAAAAGTTGATTGAACTTGACGAAAAATCAACCCACTCAAGCCCCCAAAACATCGTAAGTCAGCTGATTTTTGAAGTGACGTCACAATATGAACAGCGGGCCGCTCAGCTGAAATGATTGACGACGGTGCGAGATGCAGTCTGCGTGCGATTCATCACTTATGCGTGAAAACTTGAACGGAGGATCTAAGCTTTACAATTATGTGTCATTTATCAATTTTAATTTTGATTAAGTTATTGATAAACATCGATAATTCTCGGTTTTGTTTTTTCAGGTACGAACTGTATATGTATTTATGTTGTCATGCTGAATAAATATATTCTTTTGTACAGTAATTTATTTCGAAATAGAAATTGCTTTCAATTTATATGTACTGTGCCACGCAAAAGAAAATATATATAATAATAATAGCTCACATTTATAATGCGCCTCATACTTTGTTTCTAGGCGCAGCACATATTATTAACCCGGTCATCGGATTCATGCTTACCCGCACACAAGGTATGCACATTCTCAACTCCCTGCATTCCAGCCAGTCGCTATTTTACAAGCGCCATTGCTAATCAAACCACATTAGCTTTCGCATCCTACCGGGTACCCATTTAACACCTGGGTGGAGAGTGGCAAATGTAGATCAATGTCTTGCCAAAGGACATTAGTGCCGCGGTGGGACTTGAACCGCGGACCTTGTGATCCACAGTCCGCTGACATATCCACTCGACCACGACACCTCTACATATCCGCTCTCTGGTTCATTCATCTCATTTGATTTTGCAACTCTACAGCATTTTTTTTTCTTCAACCAGGGTGCCGCAAAAGAATGTTAGTTACATTACAACTCATTTTCGGGAAAACGTTGATTTTATGAAGAAAAAAAAAACGAATATTAGCAACGGTTGGAGCATGTAATTTCATGCGGATAAAAAGTGTAAACTATCTTTCTTCATCGCTCGCTGAAAATATTT
The DNA here is from genome assembly GCA_035222895.1 of Strongylocentrotus droebachiensis. NCBI lineage: Eukaryota > Metazoa > Echinodermata > Echinoidea > Camarodonta > Strongylocentrotidae > Strongylocentrotus > Strongylocentrotus droebachiensis. The sequence goes on along the minus strand of JAVYIG010016343.1, from coordinate 15,814 downwards.
GGACAACAGTTAGGTGCCCGAATATATATTATATTTTTTATTTCGAAATTGCATTGTTATCGCACTCATTACATTTAGACACATGATAAATATGGGCAACCAGAGGCCCAAATATCCTCAAATTCAACATATCATTGTGTATTCATGTATATTCGGCGGGGAGGTGCCGGCATACGGTACTTCAAATTGTTTCTAGTTCTCATTTGTTACCATTTTGAAAACATCTTCCCCATTTTAAATCTTGATAGTTCGCTAATTTGGAAAATTGTCCTCGGAGGTAATTGTTGTCTGGGGGTAGCTGTCCTCGGAGGGAGGTAATTGTCCTCGGGGGAAATTTTTCGGGGGTTATTGTCCTCGGGGGTTTATGTCTTCGGCATGTAATTCTCCGGGGGTAATTCCCCGGGGGGTAATTTTCCTTGGGGGTAGTTTTCCAGGGGGTGATTGCCTAGGGGGTAATTATACTAGAACTGTTTGTAATAACGTCGGCAGCCGCAGTTGGTGTACCGGTGCACGGTGCCATTGGCCGCGGGAGAGTCTAGTCTATGGGATTGACTTTGCTCCGCCCGTGGCCCGCCTCCGTGTCGACGTCCAGAGCGAAAACAAACTCGGTATTCATAATGCATGATATGCGTGACGAAAGAGATACCACATGCATATTCAACGATCGATTAGCAACAAGCTTCACATTCTGTATAGTTTCATGCAGCACCCAACCTGAGCGCTTTGGTCATCGGCAGGACCGGGGCGGGAGCTGCAGTTGGCACCACTGTTTGTAAATGTCTAATAGGGGTATTTATGTGTCTGCATGATTATCTGAGTGGAAGCCTGTTTGTAAATGAACACTTTTTTGTTTATAATAATATCGGGTGTGCCATTTTTAAGCAGAAGATGGAAAGTTACATGTCTTTAGAAATAAATTTTAGTTCCGGTCATGCGATTGCATTGTGAGAGAAACAATGTGGAATCGATCAGAAAGGACAAGATACACAAAATTGATTGACTGTAAATGATCAGTTATTTTTGTATACGTTGTTGACCATATTCAGAGGTGAAACAATTTTATACGCAGCCAGAAAGAAAAAAAGATTGGTAAATTTAGAATATGATTTACAGAAAGAAATTATAGATTTGGAGAAGGCATTGATATAAAAAACGGACAAAAATAGAGCTTTAGTTATAATAGATGAAAAGAAAGTTCAGTTAGAATCGTTAAGAAAAGAAAAAATGGAAGGAATAAAGATGAAGTCTAAAATTAAATGGATCGAATATGGGGAGAAACCATCGAAATATTTTTTGAATTTAGAAAAAAGAAATGCTGTGAATAAACGTATATGCAAATTGGTCACTAATGAAAACAAGGAGATAACATCGCAGGATGATATTATATCAGAAATTGTATTATTCTACTCTAAATTGTATAAAAGTAATCTTGTTGTTGATGTAGACTTAAATACAATATTAAATGATCCAAATATAAGTAAATTAACCACTTCAATGTCACAGAAGCTCGAAGGAGAACTCTCCATTGATGAAGTTCATCAATCACTTTTAAATATGAAGAATAATATATCACCTGGTCTAGATGGATACACCGTCGAAATTTTCAAACATTTTGTATGTGAATATTATGTGGTAAACCACATGGTATAATGTCCACACAGTTTACACATAGTTGACTATGTGAACATAGTGTGGCAACACTGTGACTGTTCCATAAGGGTGGGCCTGGATTAGGATGAATTTCTTCATCTTGAATCAGTTCAATGCAAAATGTACAAGTTGCATTGGAGTAGTATAAGATTGCCTTTCCTATATTACTCCTGTGTTTCAGTGACTTCTTGGCTTGAAAGGATCCATTCAGTGTGTCTTGCTAATTCCCAATACATTTGGTTTTAAACAAGAGCGGCAGAGGTCGTTGTACAAGTAGTGGTAGTGATGGTAGTAGAAGTAATATTAGTGGTAGAGGTAGAAGTGTTATCAGTAATAGTAGTAGTCTAAGTAGAAGTAGTAGTAGTAGTAGTAGAAGGGGTGAAAGTAGCGCTGTTATAAATAGAAGGGAAAAAAGTAGTGGAAGTAGTAGTATTAGTAGTATTAGTAGTACGTTGTAGTCTTAGTAGTAGTATAAGTTGTAGTAGTACCAGTGGTGGTAATAGTAGTAATTTAAGTAGTAGCGGTAGAAGCAGTAGTAGAAGTATTAGTTGTAGTATAGTAGTAGCATTAGGAGTAGTAGAGGTAGTATCAGTAGAAGTAGTAGTAGTAGTAGTATTAATACTAGTAGTAGCAGCAGTAGTAGTAGTAGTAGTAGCAATATTAGTAGTGGCAGTGTTACTATTAGTGCTAGTAATAGTAGTAGTAGTAGTAGTAGTAGTGCTTGTAGGAGTGCTAGTAATATTAGTACTCCTTAGTAGAAGTAGAAGTAGTACTAGTAGTAGTAGTAGTAGTAGTAGTACATATAGCTCCGTTTAGTCTCATTTCACACTGCCCCCTATCGTCAGAGTCAGCAGCCATACATGTTAGCCTATGGAATTGTACCAACAAAAATCGTTAACATTTGTTTTTGTTTAAACGAAAAGCACATCCACCCGACTTACGTTATCACTAGCTCTTTCATTGGAACCCTCATGTCCCATTGACTTTTGAAAGTTCACCCACCGTAATTTGATCAAAATAGGTTGCAAGCTCGTCAATGCCTACAATACACATGTGAAACAAGTCGAACTTTGGACTCAGTTTGCCAAGCGATTTGAAGATTATAGGTCAAGCACACAAAGGATAAGAAGCATGAATTATCATAGATCACTTCTGCTTGGTTCATTTAGTCCATTTCATCCAACCCCCCACCGTAATTTTTCCATTTAGTAAAAGCAAACATTTTGCCGAGGTAAGCAAAAACATGAATATTCATGAACGGTCAGACAATACAGCCTTTTAGTACGTAACGTATAATGAATGGGAATGGACAATGATCCGTTCAGGAGGTAGAGGTCAGTGGTTTGTGCTGGCAATGTTCCAGCGAGCGGAAATGAGACAATCGGAGCAATATGGTAGAAGTAGTAGTAGCTATAGTAGTAGTAGTAGTAGAAGTTGTAGTGAGTTTGAGTTTGAGTTTGAAGTTTATTATCCAAAACAAAAGTACATGAATATAACGATCAAATGTGAATGGTTAACATTGAAAGGATAAATAGGACCAGAAAATAACATTTAATGATAATCGTGTCTGGTACCACTAACAAACAAGAGTATCACAGCAATACATGAGAATGTAATGAATAAATATGAATAACTATTGAATACATACTTAAGCTACAAAACTATTCTACATCCCGTGTAAATATGTTATGTGATTAAATACAAAGCTTTGGTATTTAACACTAAATAAAAGATAAAGAATTATATAACATAATATTTACAAAAAGGCAAGAACCTTGGTTCAAAGTTACAAAGAACTATTCTGTTAACATTTGTGATATTAGAGTTCTACGAAAGCAAGACACTGATGCTTTCTCCCGTACAGATAAGGGCAGATCATTCCAATAGCGTGTGTCTCTGAATGATATTGAAAATTTACCTTGCGTTGTCCTTACTTGAGGCACATTTAACTTCTTACTTTCTCTTTGTCTAGTCTCATAGTTGTGCTCTATGAAACAGCAATACTGAATTAGAGACTGCGGCAATTTATCATTCAATAATTGATACATAAAAACACAAATAGATAATGCATGCAGTTGATACACATTCAATAATTTTAGCTCCCGGAATATCGGTTGTGAATGAATCCTAATTGGACTAAACGTTATAACTCTTAGTGCCATCTTTTGGCTTAATAATGAACACTTCATGTTCGTTTCATAATTACTTCCCCAAACCTCAATTATGTAGGTCATATGCGGTTGAATTAACGTCTTATACAGTAACAACAAAACACGCCTTGGCACAAACTGTCTTAATCTATATAAAACACCAACCCTTTTCCTAATACATTTATTAACCCTTTGGATATGAGTTTTCCACGTCAAGTTTTGATCTATATAAATTCCTACAAATGATGCAACATCAACCTGGGCCATTTCAGTCTCTGCTATTTTTTAGCACCCCTTGAGTTACTACTGATTGCCTTCTCCCTCTCATTAACAAATAAGTAGTCTTAAAGAGATTGACTGTAAGTTTATTCACCTTACACCATATGGTCACCTTATCAAGATGCATATTAACTATATCCATATCAATCAAGTTCTGTGTCGGTGGAAATGTATGAAACAAGTTAGTAGTAGTAGTAATGTAAGCATCTTTGAAGGAAAGTATTTTTCCTACCACTACACTCTAAAAATAGAGTGCTAAATTTTGCTGTGCAAAATCGTTGTTTAAAAAAGTTGGGTAAAATATTACCCAACCTTGTGCCAAACACCAAGTCCCTTCGAAATGTCATTACACTTGCCATAGTGTCATATCAACATTCGACTGTGCGCATTTCTGGGGTAAGAAAGTAACGATGCAGATTAATATTTGAACCACGCGTTGGGTAAACACAAGTTTTGACACCTAAACGTTGGTATTATGACACAACTGATGTTAAAAACTATGATTGAAGCGCTAGCGTGGTCGGTCGTTCCGAATCAGCTGTTCGTCGAATTAATCGTGTTCAAGATCGACAGAAGATGGACGACTTTGTTCGAAATAGACTACCCGCAACATTTATTTGCATGAATGCGTGTAAATCTTCTTAATATGGACATGAAATTCCTCATAATTCTGGACAATACATTATTCGTATGGAGAATGTTATCCGTGATGCAGTCACCTACTGCGAGCACGCCAAGCGAAAGACTGTCTAGCCAAGAGAGAGAGAGAGAGGTCTGCTACTTATACACTACACTACAATATAACATGTACCTTTCCAGCCAACTCCTCGGACAAATTTTCGTTTTTACCCAAGTCTGTGTAAAAATAAAAAATCATACAATAAGGTTGGGTTAAAATTTTACCCAAATTTTGGGTAAAAAATTACACAAGAACAAAGTAAACGAGTACCCAGGATGAGTTGGGTAAGAATAACCCAATGTTGTGTCAAAAAGGGAACATGATTGTCGTTGGGTAACATTTTACCTTTTGCATTGGGTCAAATATATTGCACATCAGTTGGGTAAAACATTAAACATTTGCTGGGTAAATTTTTACCCAACCACCCCTGTGTCAAATTTTACCCAACAAACATGCATGTTCCCTTTTTACCCTCGTAAAGTGTAAAATTTTACCCAATATTGGGTATCTTTTTTTAGAGTGTAGTAGAACTTGAAGTTACTTGTAGATGACGAAAAGCAGGAGTTTTCTACTAGTGGAAAAGGTGTAGGTTGACTGGACAGATAAAACTCGACACTTCTACTGTAGTTGGGTTGCTCAGCTAAAGTGTTCAAAAATGAAGTAATGCCTCGGTCACGACTTTGCGTATTTCTTCGCATTGATGGCAAGCCGTTTTAATATTTAATCCTATTTCTTGATATCAAGAATTTAATTCTTGATATCCACAAAAGAATTCTTTACAACAGAAAATCATTTCTTGATATCAAGAAATAGGATTAAATGTTAAAACGGCTTGCCATAAATACGAAGATATACGCAAGCCAAATACTCAAAGGTGTGACTGAGGCATAACAAGTCCCCGTTCAATATTATATACCACATCTTATTGGAAATCCTAATGTCAGAAAACGCTAGGTGACTGGAGTCGAAAACGTAGAAAAACGCTAGGCGAACAAGATTCCGAATTATTATATTCACGCTATTAATTAACGTTACTAAATACCTGAGGCCTCGGCTTGAAAAGTAAACGAATAAGCGAAAACAAGATGGCCGCCTCTGGCGAGCACAACTTATGTAGAAAAGAATGTGAACTGGGCGAGTTGAGACAATTCGCTAATGTATACGAAGGTGGCAAAAGAAACTAGTTGCGGAGATTTGTACGCGAGGTTGAAGAAGTCTCAGTTCGCTGTAAAAGAAACGAATAAGCACCTTCGCTATTAAAAGTAGTTGAAATTAACACAGTCGCGAAAATGAGGTAACACGCGATAACATGGAGATGTGCTGATGCCGAAAGTTCGTGCAAAAATAATGCTGCGTTAGCTTTAAAGAAAGTCTATCGGTTCTCTCGAAGTGAGGGTGAAAATGCAAGTGTCCGCGAAACGGTTAAATCCATTCGCTATTAAAGAGGAGAAGGAACTTTTGGAAACCATAATTGCCAATCCATAATAGACCATGGCTACGACGAACGTGATGATCAGGGGCAACAGTTAACTACGGCAAGAATGTTGTTGACTTGAGAAAAATTACAAAGGCAAAATTGCGGTTATATGAAAACGCTACAGTAGTATTATTAGTAGTGACAGTAGTAGCAGAAGATGGAGTGGTAGAAGTAATAGCAGTAGTAGTAGTAGTAGTAGTAGTATTATTAGTAGTGGTAGTAGTAGGAGTCTTAGTAATAGTAACAGTATTAGTGCTAGTCAACTCGTCACGATTCGAAATAAAGGCCTTGTCTCTGCGCAGCTGCTTTGCGCCGTTTGACCTGGGAAACAGAGAGTTGGTCGGAGGTCATCTATGGCGCGCGCTTTTTGTTCTTGGAGTAGTAAGTTAGCATGTGCACGCGTAGACCGAAAGCTTCAGTCTCTATATCGTCGGTTGTTCCACTGAGACTACGTCTGGCTCTACTAGACCTCCGGATATAGAGACTGAACGATCGCCCATGCCATCGTATGTTGAAGATATCACGGCTAGATTTTAGCCGTTAGGCCCCTCCCACAAACATGACAAACTTGAGGAGAAATACATCATTTATCTTCAATTGCAGTAATTTTCTAGGCAATTGTCAGTCCCTAAAAGTTCCCTTTTTACCCCCCTTCCCCACGAAATAGAAATATAAAAGAAATAAAAGGACTTACCGAGCTTTTGGCTGCTTCTCGATGACCCCCGTCAAGCATTCTGACCGACAAAAATCAAAATGGTGGCTAATGAATATTCAATGACCTCGCCTCGGCTAGCTCCTCCGCGCGTCACGTCGAGGATAGCGCGCGCACGTGAAGCAGACAACACGAGAACTCAAACGTGAGTAGCAGCAGCGTGATGTACATGTACGTGCACGTACGCGCACGTCTTTGAATGAGGTCAATGGGGTGGAGACTAAAAAACTTTGGCATGAATATTCATTACTTTGATTCAAGATGGCTGACGTGTGAAGACAGTCAAGTGGAAGAGATAATAACACTTTTTTGAAGAAGATTTCATATGCAGAGGTCCAAGGTACATATTTTCTTAATGTTTATCATGTGTGGTTTAATTCTAAATGCCAATTGTATATGTTAGTGCATGCGATTCTTACAAAAAAAGGATTTAACTTAGCGTCAGGGCAGTATCGTCTTATCGTATACCCGTAGACTGTATATTCAACGTACGATGGCATAGGCGATCGTTCAGTCTCTATATCCGGAGGTCTAGTGGAGCCAGACGTAGTCTCAGTGGAACAACCGACGATATAGAGACTGCAGCTTTCGGTCTAGTGCACGCGATAAAAAAGCAATAGTTAAAGCACGTAATCGCATAATACGTTAACAATAAACAATACAATGAACCATGAACGATGGACGACTACGCAGGCATGGCTGTACAATAACATGACACGGCACACATGGCGCGCGCTATTTCTCCAAACCGAAAATTAGCCTGGGAAGGTCCGATATATATATGTGTGTTTCGAAACAGCTATGCGTTTATCATATCTCAGAAACGTGATTCTGGCTGTATGTCACATTCAAAACGCATTTTTCGGCGTTTTAATAGACCCATATCTAAAGACGTTTGAAAACAGGCTGGCGTTTATGACCATGATTATTTGCCTGAAACACGTTTGAAAGCGCTGATTCTAGGCAAAAAAAAGGTATCATAAACGCACCCAAGGACATTTGTATTGACCTCTAACTAGACTAAGGGTGCGTTTCTAGTACGAAAACAATTTTTCTCGTACACGCATGCTTTACCCTCTTTAAAGTTCACCTAGCATTTACATCAACCAAGACCAACACAAAGAGGATTTTAAAGCTTTTCCTCCAACGTTGATAAAAATACCATCTTGCAACTACGCAACGACAAAGGCAAAGACTTTAGAAAGCAACAAAATATAAGAAAATGTGTACATCAATGTTATTCAAACTTATATAGTCAAAGAGAAAGGCAACATGATTAAAAGGATCTTTAATTCATTTACACAATCCCAAATTAACCGATGAATTGGCTGAATAATGTGAAGACCAATTACCAGAAAAATAATTTCAGCAAGATATTTTTGAGTTTGCCAAAAAACAAAGCCCCTGAAAGTGATGGCCTGACTAAGTTTACACCTAGAAAGTTGCCAATTATTAAAAAATCATCTGTGAACAGTAAATTATTATACATTTCATGAAAGAGTGTTTGATCCCCAATAATTTGAAGTCATTTTTGTGTGGTATTTGTTCACACTTGGATTAACAGGAGGCATTGCTTGCGAGAGTGCGAAAATCGACTTGAGAAGAAAGCTAACGATTAGTATTTTCATTAACCGCTTGCCCCAAAGTCGCTTGACCACAGTGAAACGAGTGAGAGCTTGCGAGAGCGGACAAAATGTGATTGAAATTCGCTATTTGCTCTTCTCCAACGCAAAAAGAGACGACATTGTGCTAGATAAATGTCTTTTTTCCGACAAAAGTACAGAAAATTTGCATATGGTCTTTTTATTTTATACTTTATGAAATGTTACCCGAGTGACTTCCGGGCGCCCCAATGCTGGAAAGAAACGCACATTTTAGAAAACTGCACTTTTTCATGGAAAAATGCTTATTTGTTCTATGCACGCAAGTCAGATTGAGCGGATGATACAACGTTTCCATATGGAATTAAGCAAAATTACTGGAAGGGGGAAAAAAGACTTTGTTTTACCATCTGATTTAAAACGATTGAACGATTATTTTGTAAATATTGGTAAAAGATATCAGAAACTTTCAGTAATCATGATTTATCATGGAACCACCCTGAAAGTATACATACCTTCGTCTTGAAATCAATCAGTCCCGGGAAAACGAAACATAATCTCTCTCTATTATCGAAAGAGAGTAGCCTTGATATTTTAGAATTTGATAGAAAATTACTTCAAATCTCAGCTCCTTATATTAATATTTCTCTTAATTGTCTTTTTAATGAAAGTTTAAATTGTGGATTTTTACCTGATGATTGGAAACTGGCCAGAACTACGCCTGTTTATAAAGGTAAAGGTGATAAAAAATAATATTTCAAATTATAGACCCATCTCAGTCGTATGTCATATTGCTAAACTGCTTGAAAAGGAAGTTCAGTCTCAATTTTTATCTTACTTGCAGACTAATCATCTTATTAGTGTTGACCAATATGCTTTTTTGCCAAATCATTCAACTAATACATGTTTACATAGAGTCATTGATGATTGGTACGAATCTTTTAATGAAAAGGAAAAAGTTGGTGCATGTTTTCTTGATATTTCTAAATGTTTTGATTGTATTGACCATGAACTTTTGTTGTCCAAATTGAATAAGTATGGTATTTTAAATACTGAACTCAAATGGTTTTCTAGTTTTTTATCTGGTCGGAAACAAGCAGTTTATTGTCATGGTAAACTGTCCGAAACAAAAGACATAACTATAGGAATTCCTCAGGGGAGTATTTTAGGCCCCTCCCTCTTTCTTGTTTTTATAAATGGTATAACTGATTGCTTACGATTATGTATACATGTAATATATACGCTGATGATGTTGTCTTATATTTTTCTGATACAGATATTAATGTCATTACATCTAAGCTCCAAGCAGATTTGTATGCTATAAATGAATGGTATTGTAAAAATAGATTACGTATTAATACTAATAAGAGTAATGTTATGCTGTTGAGTAGTAACACACGAGGTAACGATGAATTAAGTCTGAAGGTGCATATTGATACTGAAACAATATAACAAGTAAGAAGTATCAGATATTTAGGGATTGAAATTGATGATAGATTATCTTGGGATATCCACATTAAATCTCTTACCAAATCATTAAGTTATAAGATTTTTACTTTAAGAAAGCTCAGTAATTGTTTAAGCTCTTCCATTTTGAATAAAATATACAAATGTACCATACAGCCAATCTTAGATTATTCTTGTTCCGTATGGGGAAACTGTTCTTCACAAAACAGAAATATTATTTTAAGATTACACAAAAGAGCTGCACGTATTGTCGTAGGGAATTTTGATTATGATGTAAATAGCTTGTATATAATTAATTCATTAAAATGGCAATCCATTGATACTAGACGGGACTATTTTTTATCATGTATAATGTACAACTGTATTCATGGAAAAGCCCCAGTACGATTATGCAATGAAGTGGAAATGGTTTTTGACAGACATGGTTTTAACACTAGACTTGACAATACGCTGAATGTTGTTTTACCCAAGCCTAATCTTGAATGTTTTAAGAATTGTTTTAGATACGCTGGAGGTAAAATCTGGAATAGTTTACCTTCTGCTTTTCAAAATGCTAAATCTATCGATGTTTTTTTAACGTATGTACAAGGACAATTTTTTTGAATCCGTGTGATACAATGCCGATTCATTTACTGCTTTGACATGGCTTATTTCTCTCTCTCTCTCTCTCTCTCTCTCTTTCTCTCTCTCCATTTCCCTCTCCCCTCTTTCTTTCTTTCTCTCTTTTCTCCTTTACTTTTTACCAGTTTCATTATATCTTTTCTCCTCTTCTATTTTTTTGGTGATATTTTAATGCCTTTTATTAAAAGTGATTCGATATTTTTTCAGCTGTTAATTTCAATTATTACATTGTCGTTTTTTTGTTTTGTTTGTTTGGTGCTTTTTACTACTTTTAATGCGTATTATGCTTATATGTTAGTTTTATACTGTTCTTACCTTTGCCTGTGAGCTTTGGTGATATTCATTATTTATATTTCCATGTTTACATTTTTATCCTGTTCAGGACCATGATGTAAAACAGATTTTGTATCTACAATGTATATCTGATTCTTGTTATCCTGAATAAATATATTTCAATAAAATAAAAAATAAATAAACATTACTTTACAACACAAATTGGACAAATCTATTTATTTTACCGTGAATTCGAACTTAGAATTAATAACTATATTGGAATATATGCTTTTATTTTAATGTTTGACGGACCTGAACATATTATAACAATCCGCTAAGTGTTTTTATTCTAAAATTTGTTTCCATATAAGTAATACATAATCTGATATACTGTATGTGGAAATGTTTGTACTATTTCACGTACAAAGTACTAATGTATTCTACATCAAGGTTGTGTAAGTAGAAGGACTGCATTGGTTAAGGTTCTTGACCCTCATGCAGGAAGCATTGGGTTCTATCTTTGCCAGGTGTATAAAATGTGTACCTAGCAACGTTAGGCTATTAATAACTGCAGGTCTCTAGGGAAGCTTAGTTATGATAATCGTATGAATACATCGGTTAAATAAGACCAAATTATAAACTCATGTTTTTACCAAATTATCATTAACAATGTTAACATGGAATGTATTTGGTGTGTGATTTACCCATAGAATGGACCGAATCGTCACGGAGAAAGAACTTATGAACCTGGCAGGTTGCCTTCATGCAGACTCTTTACACAGAGGTCGCCATTAACTAATCGGGGATGGCTACACCGGACACGACAATATCAACAGGCAAAATATATCATCATTAATAGATGCTAATTTCGAGATGTTAATGAAATGGAAACGCAAAGCGAATGGTGGAAAAGTTAGAGATCTTGATATAGGTTTAAATGAAGCTGATTGTAGAGGGCTTTCGTACCCAGATGCCACATAAATTATGTTATTATATACTTCTCTTTAGAAATCTAGCCATCTGATTGGTCGAAATTGCAGTTGTGTATTTAGCCGTTCTCCCGTAAAAAGACGAAAATGCCAGTAATGGTCAAAAGTTCATGATTGATATTCCCACAAGATTCCGTGTACCACGAAAATAGTTAAATTCTGCGGTCAGCAAGAGCACCAAAAGTTTCTTGAAATTCTCGATCTATCATCTAGGCCTTCCTGCAAGTTATCAACACAGACCTTGTTTTAAGCCAGCATGTCCAAACCCTAGCTAGGCCTACATTCAATATCCAGAACTGCGTTGTAAACATCTACAAAAAGTAATCTATACTCTCGAATTCACAAAGGAGGTTTGAAGACAAACCTAGGTTTAAGTGCGTCATATGACGCGTTTTGATGCGTTTCAGACCAAGGTTTGTCTGAAACGCATCGACACGCGTCATATGATGCACATAAACCTATGATTGTCGACAAACCTCCTCAGTGAAATCGGGCCACACAGGCTGTGTAAATATGTTGCAATTTGGAGTTTAATGGAGTTTTGTGACAAAAGTTACTGTTTGACTTTGAGTAAACTAGATCTAGATCTATTCATTTTCCCCCGTTAAAATGGAGCACAATGATTGGTAAGTCGAACATGTATTCTATGAAATGTTTGTACGGTATATAAAAGATATGATGAATGCTTTAATATTCGATATAATAGTTGTTTATAGGCATTCGGAGACGTTGCATCTTGCTATCACCCCTCGGCACGCCTCGGGTGATATCAGGATCAGGCGCGTACGCGGGGGGTGGGGGGGGGGGGGGGGTTGGGGTTAACCCCCCCCCCTTGAGTTTTGTTTATGTGTATGTTTTTTGAGAAACCCCCCCCCCCCCCCTTTTTTGTTATCTTTTTTTATTTCTTTTTTCTTTTTTCTTTTTTCTTTTTTTCTTAAAAAAAAAAAAAAAATAATAATTATGCCAATGGCTGACCTAAAAAAGATGACCTTACTCCCCCCCCCCCCCCCCCAACGGAACAAAATGTCAATTTTTTGAAATTTCGAGACCAAAAAAAAAAAAAAAAAAGTGTCCTCTTACCCCCCACCCAAATTAATAACAAAAACGAACATAACACATACCGAAATAAATTAACTTACATTATTAGAAATTCTCGTAAAATGTACTATTCCTACAAACTTAATAGAGTGAAATCCAATATGATATTTTCCTGGGGGATTATAAATGATTTGATTGGAAAGAAAACTAAGATATTGCCCAATGTTAATTTTACAATAGACGATACTGTTATAAAGTCTGAAGATGTAGCCGATTCCTATTTTGTAAACATAGGACCTAATTTAGCAAATAAACTTAATACACCGAAGGAAATTGTACTACATTTCTTCTATGATCCTTCAATATCATCATTGTTTTTTAATCCCACTGATCCTAATGTAATAACCGAAATTACAAACAAAAAAGTAAATCACAGGGTCACGATAGAATTATTGCTTTCCTTCTTAAACACATCATACACTTTATCGCTTCTCCTTTAACTCACATCAGTTTCTTTAATCTATCAATTAATACCGGGAAATGTCCCCAGTCCTTTATAATTGCTAAGGAAAATCCTGTTAAAAAAAAAAATCCTCAGGAAATAAGTAATGACAGGCCTATTTCTATTCTTCCCGGCATATCCAAAATCCTAGAAAAGATTATTTACAATAGGCCTTATAAGTTTTTAGTTACTTTTTATTTCCTAAATCTAAATCAATATGGTTTCAGAAAAGGACATTCAACCGACCAAGCTTTAGTACAATTATATGATAAAATAACGAATGCCATGGCAAATGAATAACATGTAATAGGAGAATTATGGATATATCAATAGCCTTTGATACACTGGCCGACAAAATTTTGCTGAAAAAAAAGTTACTGTTATGGAATTCGTGGAGTTGCACTGTCATGGTTTGAGAGCTATTTATCTAACAGGAAATAATATGTAGTGTATAAAGATGTTTTTTCTAATTTTCTGCCTACCAAACGTGGAGTTCCGCAAGGATCAATTTTAAGCTCTTTGCTTTTTCTATTATACATTAATTATTTGACCAATACAACACCTTTAATATCGTTTGTGCTATGACACTAACATCTGCTGTTCACATCATGACTTAAACACTTTAGTAAATACAATTAATAGTGAGTTACCAGAATTATATCTATGTTTCAATGCAACAAATTGTCCAATTTGTATGTATTTTAAGCACGCACATTCTCATGTCTTTGACTTTCCTTACAACATAATTAGAAATAATGTCCCTCTCGAAAGATAAAGAACAACAACATTTGTGGGTGTCATTATCGATGAAAATCTAAATTGGAATGAACATCAGTCATATCACTACTTCTATTTCAATGATTTTTTTTCTTCATTTGAATAAGTGTTTATCATCTATTCTTTTTTTTCTTTTTTCTTTTTTTAAATATTGAAAAATTATATTTAATTTGAAAATTCCATTCACCTATTTCTTGTAAATGATCAAGGATGACTCTTGAATAATCAGTTATTTCATGGGGATACCAATTAATTTGTATGTTACCTGTGTATATGCTTGTGTATATATCTATGTTGTTGTTGATGCTGTTATTTGTTTTATTCTTACCAAACACGGTCTCATGGAAGACCACCAAATTGGTGATATGTGCCACCCTGTATAAATATCAGAAATAAATAAATAAATAAATAAATGAAATGTTGGTTTATTATATAAAATGAAGAAATTAATCCCATGTTATACGCTTGTTATGCTATATAATTCATTGATATTACCGTAATAACAAAATGCAATTTAGTATGGGCCACCAGCGTTAAAACCAAAATCAAGTCTATTTATTTATTGCAAAATAAAGTCCTTCGTATATGTACTAGCTCACCATATTTATCTCACAGAAGCCCAACATTTTACAAACTAAAAATCCTAACAGTATTCGACGTAAATTCGCTACAAACTTTACTGATCATGTTTAAGTATTTGAATAATATGCTCCCTCTTTTATTTCAAAACTGTTACACTATGAATAAAGCCATTCACTCTTACTCTACCCGTAATTCCTCATATTTTTATCTAGTAAACCCGAAATTACTTATTGCCCATAGATTCATACGACATCATGGTCCTGACCTATGGAACTCTCTCCCATAATCTATTAAATCACGTGTGTCCCTCTACTCATTTAAGGCCAAAGTAAAAACGATGTTATTATCACAATATTCAAGGTAATTTTTTGTGTCAACTCTTCAGTCTTTATCATAATATCATCCTTTCTTGCATTCCAATCCATATCATTATCATCATCATTATCATCTTGATCATCATCCTCATCATAATCCTCAATATCATAAAAATTTGCATTTTCAATTACCTATCCGTTCTGCTTTATAAATGTGGTAATCTAATTCATGAGTTTTGTCTAGGGCTGTCGTATTATCAAGCAATTTGCTTACAATGACAGTCCTTCTTCCGCAAATAATGTTATAATGTTTGACGAAATCTAGTATTTATGACAATTTATCATTTCGTTTTTGAAAATAACGATTGCTATATATATATTTGCGTATTTATGATCTATTGTCAGCAAAATAGTTATTGTACTTTACATAATTATTGTTATCGAAAAACTCTGTACTTACATGATTGCAGAAGAAAATCAAATCAAATCAAATTTGGTCTGCAATGACATTTATCTGCTTATGCTCAGACTGCAACTATGAACTGGCTCATACGTTGTGAAACTGGTCTTTTGTATCTCCTTGACATGCGTGAATGACTGACTGAAAACCTGTCCTCACTATGTGCAATATCCATGTCTTGAACCGGGTTGGTCGGTCATTTCGTGTGTCTTATTATTATTATTAAAATGATATGAGCTCCTA
>JAVYIG010016342.1:0-31627 GCA_035222895.1 Strongylocentrotus droebachiensis | reverse complement strand
GTTAACCTAAAACTTGTATGATGGCCATCTGTTAGCTTACCAGTTTCTAGTGATACATTAGTTGACATATTTGTGATTTTCTTTGAATTTCACCTTTAAGAGATCAGCTACAAAATTAGTTACCGTCATATTTAAAAAAAAAAATTGTTTTCAGATTGTGAATTGGAATGTGTGTGTGTGACATTTATTATTGGTCTTTTCCGTTCAAAACTACAATGTACTAATAATAATTTGGATTTATGTCCCGCTTTATATGAAATACAGTATCTAAGCGCTTTACAGATACAGTCAAACCTGTCTATAGCGACCGCTCAAGGGAAACACAAAAAATGGTCTTTGTAGACAGGTTCCTTTAGTACATGTTTCAATGAGAAACCATTTTCAAGGGAAACAAAAAATGTGGTCTTTGTAGACAGGTGGTCACTAAAGCAGGTTTGACTGTATAATGGTACTAAGGAACACTATTATTTCCTTACAAACATGTCACAAATTTCCATTTGATTCTTCCATGTCCACTCAGGCAAAGATTCCCCTCATGGTGACGGAGGCCTTCTCCACAGCATACCATCTGACCTCTCACCTTTCATGAGAGCAAAGGTCAAAGGTCAGATCGCGGAGTGTCGCAGCCCCAGCAAGAGAGATGGACGATATCTTGTCGTGAAGGAGCTCAAAGAAACCCTAAGAAGCTCATCACATAACCCCAGCTGACTTGCCGGAATGCTGCCCACACTGAGAGGAGTGTAAAATGTGCTATATATGAGAAATAGTTATTGTTACGGTGGTTATCATTATTGCATTATTCATGAAAATTTCATGCACACTGAATTTCTGAGTTTTACATTAGTTTTACATTCAGCTTAAACCAAAGAAAAAAGAGCTACATGTAGTTTTGAATATTTGAGAAATATGTTGTTTTTGTTATGAACCACCAGCAAGTAATTTCCCGTCCAGTTTTGACGCCACTAGGTTTGATTTTCTCTTCATGTTGTCATTCAGGACAAGGGGTAAAATGTAAAAGTGCAGTTTTTATCCAATTATTATTTTGTGAGGCAATCATTTCTCATTTTAGCTACAAATATTGTAGTGTGCTTATCTATTAGTTTGTATATTTACCACACTTTTTAAAGTGTGGAAATGAACATTCGTATCAATCCAAAGTTAACAACTTGATTTGCTCTTTTTATCTATTTATTTGATGAGTGATTCCGTGCAATGTGTCCCATACAATATATGACTGTTTTAATATCATACCATCCATAATTGAAACATCTCTTGAAATGACCATTGGGTAATGGTTACAGAAGAGAAATGTTTTTTCATTTTTGTGAGGAATAAATGGATAAGTTAGACAATATACATGTATGTCATACGAGACATATCACAAAATATTGCCCAGATTTATATTCTTCTGCCTTCATGTATATACCATTTTCTATATATACAATTAAAGGTAAGCCTCAAGCTGGTACATTTAGACTTTCATAGAGCTAATATCACAAACTGTGTTATATTTTTGTCATGTATATTAGGAATATGATCCAGGGTTTTAATCTGCTAATCAGTGAGATTGTTATTTTTGTTTCATTGGTATTTGTAATTGTCTAATCAGTACTATCAAAAATTGTTATATTTTTTAATCAATGTGCAATGAAATGTTTTAATTTTATGACTGATTTTTGTATATAACTTGTATGATCCAACTCAGATTAATTATCTCAACAAGGTGGATTCAATTTATGGCAAAATAAAACAAATATTAGGAATTATGTGGTGAATTTCACAGCCTCATTGGTCATGTGCCTTAAAAAAAAAAGTACCCGGTAAATAAAAAATAACTTTTCTTCTCTTGGTAGATGGAAATCACAATTTTTTACTAGTTTTGTGGTGCCTGGTCCCATTTGTTCAACTCAGCTCCTGTACATTTTTAATCTTGAGAAATAGTTTTACCATATCTCTCATATACATTAAAGATAAACTTGAGTTCTGGTAATGCGATTGCATTGTGAAAGAAAAAGTGTGGAATGGATCAATAAAGTTGATCATATAGCATGTAAGTAATGGGTGTGTAATGCAAGGTTCTGGAGTCATCAAAATCATCATAAATTTGGCAGAGTCTTGGAAAAGTAACAATCACTTACACAGAAAGATGTATATGGGACAACACACATGGTGTCGGGGCTGGTACTACCCTGATTTCCTTATCTTTCTATGCGCATTACTCAGCCAGTATACATTTTCTTCCAAAATTGTTTGCACATTGACATTTATTTGTAATCTTGAACATTCAGTGTAAGTTTCGTTAGATTCTGTGAGAATTAATTTTCTTTTTTTACCAGAACTCAAGTTTATCTTTAAGCATCTGTGTAGTATTTCATTTGTTAGAATCTAGTTAGTTGCCAACATTCTGTTCATTTTTTTTTAAATATGAATTTATAAAGCATATGATAAACTTTTGGAATAGTTGAATAAGGGAACATATCACTTTTGTTGTGTAGTTTTGCCTATTTAGTTTGGTATTTTAGTTTGATATTTTGTTGTTTACTTGCCCATTATAAAACCTTGCTTAGCTTTAAATAACTCAAAGATATACTCTACGCTGATAATTTGCAATTTGATTGATGTTATGTTTTACGACCACTTTTAGTGAATTTATTTGTTTCTCTATATTAACACTTATGTTGCATCCTACTCCTCCCTGCACAGTTGCCCTTTTTGCCACACGTGCAATTTTGCGCAAAAACAATAAACACCAATTTATGGAATGATTCAGATTGCTTTGTGCAACACAGTGGCTTTGCAAGATGACAAGTTTTGGGTGTTGATAAGCCATGGACAATCCTTTATCAACGGTAAAGATTAATCTTACACTGGATACAGTTAAATAATCTTGACATCTCCTTATATATCCCATGATATAGACGATGTGGTATAGAGAGATTATTTGTGAGGGGGTGTAAAAATTTAATTTTCTAAATGTGTTCCATACTTGCCCCTACATCATGTAGGCA
Organism: Strongylocentrotus droebachiensis; assembly: GCA_035222895.1. Classification (NCBI taxonomy): domain Eukaryota; kingdom Metazoa; phylum Echinodermata; class Echinoidea; order Camarodonta; family Strongylocentrotidae; genus Strongylocentrotus; species Strongylocentrotus droebachiensis. The sequence goes on along the minus strand of JAVYIG010016342.1, from coordinate 28,619 downwards.
ATCCTTCTGTCACATTCTGATTTGAAGGATGTTGGCAACCATGTTGTTACAGCTCTAGTGCTGTCAAGAGGAACTTCATGAAAGAAATACATGGTATGATTATGAACAATGAGAAATCTTTAGCATACTTTTGATGCGGTCTAACAGCCAGAAAAAAAGTATGTTAAAAAAACGCTATCCATAATAAATATATTGTTTACTATGTATGAGTAAAATTAACTTCAAATTGTATCTGCAAAAAGACTGCAATACATGTATATCTGTTTCAAGCTTTGAAACTTTGTTATCATATATTCTCCTTTAAATGTTGGTGTAACTCATTCAGATTATTTCTCAGATTGTTTAGCATGTGTATATCTCCAAGAATAATCTGGAGGGGATAATTTCAAAAAATTCTTATTTTAGTACATTCATGTATGTACTTGTACTAGTTTATTTTTATGTCATCATGGTTTTGCTGCCATGTTTTTATGTTGTATTAAACACAACTTCTTCTGTGCCTTACCTTATACATGTATAATGAATGTTGATAATGTGCATTATCAATCATTCAATGCCATATTTGAAAAAAAAATGCTTATTATTGTCAAGACATTTAAATTATGATATACTAAATGTATATGATTGTTATGTATTTCAAATAGAATGATAATTATTATCTGCAATATCAGTATTATTCTACTATTGTTGAATCATAGTGAACTAGCACTGTATGATTCATATAATAGAACAGTTCAGTTTTCTATAATTATTTTTGCATTATTACTTTAAAGATAAAGGTGAGTTTTGGTTTAAAAAAAAAGAAAATGAATTTCACAGAATCAAACAAAAACTTACACTGAATGTTCAAGATTACAAATAAATGTCATATATGCCAAACAATTTTGGTAGAAAATGTATATTGGCTGAGTAATGAGCATAGAAAGATTAGGAAATCAAAGTTAGTAACCCGACACCATTTGTGTGGTCCCATATACATCTTTCTGTGTACAGTGCTTGTTACTTTACGAAGACTGGACCAAATTTATTATGATTTTGATGACTCCAGAACTTTGCAGTACACACCAATACTTACATGCTACATGATCAACTTTTCCTGATCCATTCCACACCTTTTCTTTCACGATGCAATCGGATGACCAGAACTCACCTTTATCTTAGCACACTGTTTATGATGATTTCTCTCTTATAACCTGACTGCTAAAGAAGCGAATATAAGCAACCATTGGACCAACAGCATTGAGTGTTTTCTGACAGACTTGATGAATAGTGATCAAGGATTTAATGCCATATCAGATATTTATGATTCCATTTCTAAATGCAGTTGGACATTCTATATCTGTTATCAGCAACGTGTGAGTGGAAACATGCAAATATGATGTGTTTTAGTTCTGAATAATCATCCTAAGTTATATTGATTCTAGATTTGTGTTTGGTATATCCAAGATTAGTGTGCAAGATAGTATCTGAAATAGATTTATGGGCTTGTTCCTTCTGACGGCTCAGTTTCATACAACTCGTATATATTAGTGTTACATTTGATAAGTGCATTTACTTGTATTTTCACGTCTTCTTAAGAGATTTCTGTATGTTTATTTACGAAATTGCTATGGAATAATACAAATCAATATCAGTCTGGATGTATCATTGTTTGTTGAGAGGAGGGAGGGCATTAACTCATAGGCCCAAATTCACGAAGGAGGTTTAAATTTAACCCATGGTTGTTTAAATCTTCATTTACATAACCCATGGACTAAAATTAGCGCAAGATAAGCGTATCTTGCCTTGCGCATGTCTAATGTTGAACCTCTGATTGTGTACACAAATAATTATGCTAATTTTAGACCGTGGGTCATGTACCTGAGGATTTAAACCATGGGTTAAATCTAAACCTCCTTCATGAGTTTTGGCCATATACGTATATAACGCCCTTCTTGAACCCAGTAGATGATTTGTAATTTTCATGGAAAATTCTGTTTTTTTGTTATAAACATGGATGCACATTCCCCTCTAATCTTCTCACAAAGGCTTTGCTAGTGTTTTGAACTAGAGGATATTGTGCAATTATATTGATAGAATGTAATTTTCCCACCATTTGATGAAATACCTCGAGATTAAAGTTTTGTAGTTACAAATACAAACTCTGTTTGTGTCTTCTCCTTTCTTTGAATGTATCCTTGAACATAGGCACTGGAAGTGGCGGGGGGGGGGGGGGGGGGGGGGGGGGCAAAACGCATTTTTGCCCCCCCCCCCCCCCCCTCCAAGAAAAAAAAACCAAAACGGTAGAGGGGAAACATGGTTTGTATTTTTAACCCAAAAGAACATAACAATAATAAAAACCTGAATTTAATCACATATAAAATTCCATTCAAAGAAAAGGAAAGTTAACAGGAATTAAATTTGCTAAACATTGCTCATGCCACCTATATTTATCAATGGAGGTTTTCTATAATAGCGATACGCGCATATCGGGGACATATCGTGAGAGAATGGGAAAGCGTGTCTGTATTTTGTTATAGGGGTGAGAAGACATGACAAGACAACGCTGGCGTACTGATTGGGGGGGGGGGGGAGGGGGGGGGGGGTTATTTCTTATTCGATACCAGTGATTTACAAGCCGTTATGTCATGGTCTGCAAAACGGCTGGGCTCGGGGGCTCGAGCCCCCCGTCACTTTTTGAAAAAGTATATTACAGAGAAAAAGAAAGAAAGAGAGAGGGATAAAATACGTGACCTGCCAAAGTCACAATTGAGGTATAAAAATATGCTCATCTGACCGTAATTAAATGCCTAAAATCCAGAGCTTATGGAGGCTCCTCCCCCAGACCCCACCAAGGGCTTCTAAAGAGGGCCCCTGGATGCTCATCTGACCGTAATTAAATATGTTAAATCCCAGAGCTTCCAGGGGCTCAGCCCCCTGGACCCCACCAAAGGCCCTAAAGCGGTCCCCTGGATGCTCATCTGATTGTAATTAAATATCTAAAACCCCAGAGCTTCCGGGGGCTCTGCCCCCTGGACCCCACCCCACCAAGGGTCCTAAGGCGACCCCTGGATGCTCATTTGACCATAGTTAAATATTAAAACCTCTGAGCTTTCGGGGACCCTCCCCCTGAACCACATCAATGGCCTTAAAGAGGGCCCCCGGATGCTCATCTAACCGTAATAAAATACCTAAACCCCCTGAGCTTCCGGTGGCTCTGCTCCCTGGAATCTCCGCCAATTAGTGACCTGCCAGTGACACAAATAAGGTATCTAAATATGCTTATCTGACCGTAATTTAATGCCTAAAAACCCTGATCTTCCAGGGGCTCAGCCCCTTGAACCCGTGTTGAGTCTCAGGCTCTGGACCCCACGCCACTTTACGCTCTACCTGATCGTTAATACTCCACTTTGAAAAACGTTCCGCGGGGCCTGCATGTAACGTGTAAGAGCGGTGGTGATGCAGATTATTCTCCTGCCCCCCCCCCCAGTTTCAAACATTTTTGCTCATTACGTCACTGCCCCTGGAAGGTGAGCCCCCTGGAATGCCGTGCCCCCCCGCCCATCCCAAACTGCTTCTTCTTCTTCTTCTTTGGGTTAAGTCTACCTCCTTCACAGTTGAAGATTCTTGCAGACTGATGAGTGTGTGTGTGCTTACGAGAGCAAGGTGCAGGCGCGTACGCCGGATTTTTTCAAGGGGGGGTTTTAACATTTATAAATCGGGCCGTAAATTTCGCAACGACTCGGCCCTCAGCCGACCGCTGAAAAAGCGGGGGAGGGGGGGGGGGGGGTAAGAGGACACTTTTTTTTTTTTTTTTTGGTCCCAAAAAAATCGCAACGACTCAGCTGACCGCTGTATAAGCAGGGGGGGGGGGGGGGGGGGGGGGGGGGGGGGGGTAAGAGGACACTTTTTTTCTTTTTTTTTTACCTCGAAATTTGAAAATTTAACATTTTGCTCCGTTGAGGGGGGGGTAAGGTCACCTGTTTTTGGTCAGTCATGGGGATAATTTTTTTTTTTTTTTTTTTTTTTTTTTTTAATAAAAAAAAATAATAAAAAAAAAAAAAATCCAAAAGGGGGGTGGGGGTTTTAGGGGTTTTTTTTTTTTTTGGGGGGGGGGGGGGTTTATACACATAAAAATACCAAAGGGGGGGGGTTAACCCCCCAAACCCCCCCCCCCCTGCGTACGCGCCTGGCAAGGTGCATGGTGCAATGCTATTTACTGCTAATTTTAGACCATGGGTTATGTAAATGAGGATTTAAACCATGGGTTAAATTTAAACCTCCTTCGAAATTTGGCCATATACTTTAATAACGCCCTTCTTGATCCCAGCAGATAATTTGTAATTTTCGTGAAAAATTCAGTTTTTTGATAAACGTGGATGCACATTTCCTACTAATCTTCTCACAAAGGTTCTGCTTTGTTATGAACTAGAGGATATTGTGCAATTATATTGATAGAATGTAATTTTCCCACCATTTGATGAAATACCTCGAGATTAAAGTTTTGTAGTTACAAATACAAACTCTGTTTGTGTCTTCTCCTTTCTTTGACTGTATCCTTGAATGAGCACAAATGGTTAGTAGACTAATTAGAGATTAGACCAAATGGAAATTAAACCAGATTTACTGCACCAATAGCCCAACTCAAATATTGCAAATTATCAGGAGAGCCAAAATAATCTTATATACCTTGGAGATATATCTTGGAAGTAGGCATTTAAAGTTAAAAACTTATTTGCCTCTCGTTGACATTTGGATGAAGAATCCATATTTTGACCCATGTTTAGTGGCGCTATACAGCAATTGACGAACATGGACAAGCGAAGTACTCCTCTGGGTCATATTGATCTTTTCTTGATGACCAAAATGTTAACAAATCGGATTTAAAGCCGTTTAGTGACATGCTCTCCACAACTGGTACAGAGGAGAGGTTGTTCCATTCATTGATAGGCCTACATCTCTGTGAAAATGATCCATGTCTAAGCTTCGAGTAGACTTTCTTCTTAGCGATCTTGACTGTTATAAGTTTATGGAGGTCTCATTTTTGCAGATATATGTTTTTGTCAACATGGATTTATCAGAGCATCAAACTGATTTTGATATACAAATTTATTGAAAAAAGATGATCACTAGAAATTTAATTAAAAGGATTTATGCATCATGCTAACGCTATGCAAACAGGAGATATAAATTGTCACATAAAATATATATAATATAAGAATAGCACCTTCTGCTAGTTAATATAACGAATGCATTTTGTTTAGACAAAGGGACATGGAAGTAATGAAAAGTGGGCCTTTCAAGTTTTGAAAATGGACATTTGGGGGGGGGGGGGGTAGTAGTTTGTCTACTCTGTTTCAATTCAATTCATTTATTTATTTTTCCTCTTTCAATTGTTCATATTTACAATGATGGTACATTTTAACTTATTCACATATATATATACATATTGATCAATTTGCACAATACAATACATTAACAAAAATAAACATGAAATTGAAAGGGAAGGAGGGCCGACTAAAAAGCAGAGCTTGTAGGGTGTAAGCCTCCCTGTAAAAGTAATTATTATGAATTATTATTTTATGAGAAGAAAAAAAACAATAACAATAACAGATTCAGTAATACAAAAATCACTTTTAAATGCAAAACAGGGATAAATACATACATGTTTATAAAAAGAAACAATCAAAGTTGCATAAAGTCACACTACAAGTTATATTTGATTGGGCAATGTGTCCTGATACTGAACAGTAAATTATTATTTTAGTTCAAAAGGGCATGGGGATGTAAACAACAAATAATCAAAGGTCTACAGATGTCAATGTAAATTCCTATTTGGCGAGGAAGTTGATCGAATTACATATTTTCATTGGAGGAAAGTTATCATGACGTCATTCTTATACAACGAGAGCGCCTACGGTGACGTCATGTACAGCTGATAATGTTGTGTAATTTGAACAGTGTGTACATTATCATTCATACAAATAAAATTATATACAATATACGACAACGAGTACGAGTTCTACAAACAGTGGAGTGACGGGCTGTGTTTCTGGTTCATAAAGGTATTGGGTATTGTATTTCTATATCTTGTTTATGGATAGTATTAATTAACTGAGATTCAGATAATTGAAGGCAAGCACTCGATCTCGATGAGTTGTGTTATGAATTACAAACTGTGTACAGATTTTACAGTCGTAGCGTGTTCTTTAAACGGGTAGCCGAACGGGAACGGGTGCGGTATAATGTATCGGGCGTAGCTCTAATCTGCTAACTGATTGTGGACTCTATTTATTCTGAATCTTCTAATCAGCACTATTGTCCAGAGCTGGTCTATCGTGCGTCGTGCATTTTAGATCAGCTTCAAGAGGTCTTTATTTAATTGATTTTTAAAGGCTACGTGTAGGGTAGACCGAAAACTTCAGTCTCTCTAATCGTCGGTTGTTCCACTGAGACTACGTCTGGCTCCACTAGACCTCCGATTACAGAGACTGAAGTCTGGGGACCTCTTTCTGTGAGGGACTGTACGGAACAAATGGTTCGGTTCGACCGGACCGCAATGAATGAGATATGCAACGAGATTTTCACTCTTTACATCCTCATAACTGCTGCAAATATAATACAAATTAAAAATAACATATATAGGGTCTATAGCTTATTTGACTTACGATAGCTTGCTCATTTAGATCCTAAATTAATGATTAATCCGAGAAAGTCTTGTCGTCAACATTATCCGTCTTGGTTTTAGTTGATGAATATTAATTTTTTCTTTTCGAACGTCCAATAGCTACCGTAGCTACGTACGAGTCGGCCCGGCTTGACCAACGAACTCCCACAAAACGAGTGCTCTGATTGGCCATTGGCTATGTTTTGGTAGGTGGACCCGGAAATATATCGGCCGCTGGGTAATATTTCGAATGCATGAACGTACTGCTTCGCGGTTCTGAGATACAAATTGGATAATATAAGTCCGTAAATTATGTATTTAATATTAAGTTATCAAATTTTGAAAACTGTAATTAGGACAAATGACATACTGACCTAATTCACATCTGATTTAGAAATCAGAAAATTAGATCTAAATAAAGAAAATCGGGGGAGAAATGTCGGAAACGAAAAGCTGTTCCGCTGTGGCTCTAAATTACCCGCACGGTACGAGATCTCTGGGTTGCCATCTGTATTGGGGAATGACAACAAATGTCAGTTTTATTAAAGAAATGACCCAAATCAGATGGTTATTGCTGTCTACGTGTAGGGATGTTACAAAAAAATTAAATCTCAGAATTCAAGCTCCTGCTTTATGCCATTCGACAGAGCTTGATAAGACCTTTTATTTGATGCCTCATTCATCATAATAGCCCCAGTAATAAGAAAGTTATGCCAATTTTAAACGCCCGGAAATCATGTATTTAATTCTCGCTACCCCAAATAGCGATTCTGCCGAGATCCGGGGAAAATCCTGAAAACGCGCATTGCATTATGGGATAGCTTTTCGACATTACAGCTTCCTGTGCAGGCGCTATATTACTAGGCGCGATAGCGCAAACGTAAAACACAACGTGTATGCACCGAATATGTCGTCTGCTCGGTCTTGTTTTTTTTTCGCAAATATTTCAACGTTAATTTGAACATTTCATTCGTTGTTTTTTGCGTCTTTTGACATCAGTGACGATGGTTTTCTTTTGTGAGGCTGCACAGTGCTGGGCTCATGATTCCAAGCGTAAGAACCCTGATTTTAGCGTGCGTGAAAACTCTGCACAGCGGGATGGGACTCTATACCGGAAGTTGTAGTGACGACCCGAGAGAGTGAAAATTACCTCGTCTCGCGAATTTCGAGATTTTCGTACCTATTTAGGGTAGCGAGAATTGCTTTGTTTTCCTTTGTTTTTAAACCAAAAGTTGTGATCTCAAATGTGACCGAAAGATTCTATTTCATGACATAAAATTACCACAAAATGTATGTAAATACACAAAAAACGCTAATCGGGCCGTCATTTTTTCATGACATTTTCACATTCCTCATCCAAAAAAACATATGTCTAATCGTTAGATTTTGCTGAAATTTCACCAAAAGCAAATTCACATGTTAACCAATCGGTCTAGATACTTTTTTTCAAATCCTGTAGGTAGGATCAGGGTACAGAATGGCACTTAACACGGCTCTTGTGAAACAGTGCAGCAAAACAAACCGCCGAAAATAAAATAAATATTTTTGTTCTTCTTCTCAATTGATGTATTCCTTATAGTCCTCTGAAGATTACAGGAGAAGGCAGAAGATCTGCTTTGATGCACCTACCAAAGACTGTCCTATTCCTGTGCGTATTTGGTGTTTTGATTGGATGTTTCTGGCCGTTTGGTTCCGTCATGAGTATCTACAGGAACAGTGTGTTTATAGTCAAGGGACTTCGAGAATTCTGCAAGTAAGTTATTCTGAGGTACACTATGTGTAGATATTAATGGTCTGCTGGAATTTACATTGGTCAATGGAGGCCAACCTCCTGACTTTTTAAGCTCTAGTGTAAACATTAGTAGATTAATTGATCATAAACAACTATTGTAATGTTTGTTCTCTATCTGCCAACCAGAGCATCCTTACGGCTTTTAGCAAAGGCAATAGAGTACATCATACAAATCTATTTTCAGAATTTCTCAATTTTTTCTCTATTTTCCAAAAGAGCATCAAAAATAATGTCCGAATGTCGAAAACCAATTGAATATGTTAAGTATTGGCTGAGATATGGCCATCTGAATAAATATATGTCCTATGGGAACTCAGTGTTAAAGTGCTCTGGTTCCTAATGTTACGAGTACAAAATGAGTGGACATTTTGAGGTCATTTTAACTATGTGCTTACTACGAATTGGTCTATTCCATGACTCAAACTATGCTCGATCTTCATTCATGACTCAAGAATGTGGTGCTGATATGCAAAGTTTCATGCCACTCAGTGAATTAATCATCACAATAAAATGTTGCAACTCACAAAATTTATTGCTGCAAAAAAAAAAAAATTTACAGTATGGTCCACACTAAATCATCCAAATCCAAATACTTCCTAGATTTTGTTTAGTATTTCTCTAGAAAAATATTGAAATGAAAAAGTAATTTTAACTAGAAATTTAATTCGTCATGGGGACGAATTAGGTGGTCTGTTTTCAATTTTATAATCATTGAAAAGTCAGAAAAGGGCACACTTATGATAGCTTATTGTCTCAGCTACAACATACTCAAAGCTCAGCGTAAACAAAGATAAAACGACGGAGATATTGCTCGCGAAAGACGAGAATGTAGAATCCAGTTTTGAGAAAAAGTCATGTCCCATAGAGAATACACGCAAAATGTGAAAAATTGACATGCCTCCTTTAATCGCAAAAATACGCCATGATGCTTTTGTCAAAATGAAATATCGTGACGACTGCATTTGTAGAGAATATTCCCAGGTAGAACATATCAAAATTTGAAAGAAAATTGATTAATATTTACAGAGATACAATCAATTTTCCAAAAATCTGCTGACGTCATAATATGCAAATTGAAATTTTGAGTTCGGAGGCCATTATGATGACGTCATGAGTTAATTGAAGGTCAAATGATGAAATCATATCTCCAACTCATGCTTTTTCCAACCATGATATAAAAGTTGGGGGTCAATTGACTATCTGAAGAGCTATTTCGATTTTTAAAATGGCATGTTTTTGATCAAATTTGCATTATATTTCCCATAGCAGCACGCGCGGATTTTGAACTTTGACGCGCGCTCACGGCCTTATGAAAGGTCAAGAGTGACTGAAATTAATGTAAATTGTCATTTACGGTAAGAGGAATCTAAACCATGTAAAAAAAAAATGAATTTGACCTTTTCCGCGCGTAGTGAACGCGGGCAGGGACACGTACGGACGGAAAAATTTGAAATGCTTAAAATGACCTGATTCGTACTCTCGTTTAATAGTTAAGTGATTTTGAGCATTGTAAAATTTTGACGCGCGCGTACGTGCGTGTCATGACCTTTATGTGACCTTTGATGACATGACTTGTTGACCCTTGACCTGAAGTATATGTGATATGAATATGAATGACGTTTGCTTATGCATCATGAAGATATGATGGATAACGTGATTTCACAAAATGGCGCCTGGATGACATCACGATGACTTGAAAATGTTCCTGTCACGTCTCATGACAATGACCTATGACTGTGCCAAAATTGAATGAAATTGACGAAACCGAACGTGAGTTATCCTAGGCACAAAAAAGTGTAGGAAATAAATAAAAATAAAGAATAATAAATAAATAAAGAAAGAAAATTCTGACGAAAACAATAGGTGATCTGTCGATATCGACAGACCACCTAATCAGATCTATAGGCGTATTCCTTCTACCAGATAAAAAGAATAAATATGACTCACAACCAAATTGATTTATCCAAATGTAATAATCCCTTTCTCTTTCATTTTCTTGATTATTTTATTATTTATGATATATTCAGGAGTGGCTATGAGCATGCAGCAAAGTCGTTTGACAAGGCAGCATTGGATGTTGATGTTTCTAGCCAAGCATTCCTCATCACTGGTGCTAACAGTGGTATCGGCAAGAGTGCCGCTCTAGCAGTGGCACAAAGAGGTAATTTAAAGAAAGGGAACCACATCTTTAAAGAGAGTGATTTGTATGTCATTAGAATACATCAAATCACACCCCAAATCCATTTATGTTTGAGCACTTAATGAAATAACAGGAATATGTGATTCTGAGCGAGGAATACAAAGCCATAAACACAAATACAGCTTAAATCCCCTCTAAAGTGTTGGGAGCTCCAAATTCGCCAAAAATTTGAGGGCAAAATTTCACTTAAATTGTATCATAATGTGAAAGAGGATGTCATTTAAGACACACTTCTGCAAAGATTTCCCCCCAAAAGATGTGTTTGGAGACAAATATTGATAAAAGAATACATAATTTGGGTTTCTGTTGTACGTTGACCCCATTGTTGCACAAGGTTTCATGAATAGTTGATTAGACAAAGTGTTTTTGGATTTGTTGTTGTTGCTGTCCTGTAGTGAGACCCTGTAAAGCCACCCCCTTCATTGTCTTTCTTTTTCTTTTTTTTCAGGCGGCACAGTACATATGATTTGTAGGAATCAGACGAGAGGAGAGGAAGCAAAGAAAGAGATTGAAACTACAACAGGAAATCAGGTACGTTATACAAAGAAGTATACATAATACTGGGAGATAAATTATACATTTCAAAGAAAACATACTCTTGGGTGGTAATTGATGCGACTCATTTAATGGATTTTCAGGAAAATAAGTCATTAAAAATAGGTAGACAAAATTAGAACAAACAAGTAATTAAGAAATCAGAGGGAAATAATAACCATCCCCTCTCAGCAGAATTAGACTAATTTCGTTTGAAATAGAAAAATCATAATTTTGAGGTTTCTTTCTCAGGAGAGACAAGGAATAAACAACCCAGCAATCACTATATAAATTGATTCATAGAGATATAGATTAATTTTTGTACTCATTGTGTTATCTTTCTAATTGTATATAGAAGATAATTATTATCATTATTATTATTACATGCAAAATGTTTTGTGTTAAAAAGTTAATAGATATTATATATTACTAATAAGACATTCTTTTTTAATTGCTCTTTCCAGAAAGTGTTTCTTCACATTGTTGATATGTCAGACTCACAGAGAGTATCAGACTTTGCCAAGGAGTTTGCAGAAAGTGGAAAGGAATTACATGTTCTGGTGAGTTACTGGTTGATTGTCACATACTTTGTATAGCCAACTCGTCAACTTGTTTAAGAATAGACTTGATAGTCACTGGTCAAAGAATGCAAGCCTTCTGTATGAGTCGGTTTAGGTGTTGTCTGTTGTCTCATGTTAACACACAATCTCCTCCCTCCCCAAATAGCAGTAACCATTGAAGAATCCTTGATCGATGAACATTGTGTATTAAAGAAAGTAAAGTAAGTAATAAAAACATTGTATACATCATTTTCTCAAAATGTCACTAAGAGTTATTCTCAGCCATTGTCGATCTAGAGGGGAAACAGAGGTATGCGTCTCTGTATCATTGTAATATTTGCCCATGCACATTTTAGGTTTTCAATGAGCCTTGTCTCACTACATGAATCAGCCCATAAATATTATCAATATTCTTATTCCATTCTAGGTAAACAATGCTGGTTGCATGGTGAATGAACGTGAGATGACCTCGGCTGGGTATGAGTTCAACTTTGCTACAAATGCCCTAGGGACCTACATTCTCACATCACATCTTATTCCTGTACTACAGAAAGCTGAGAATTCTAGAGTGGTAGGTTTTATTACTTGTTTCATTCATAATATTACGGTTTTATATAGCGCTTAGTACACTGATGATGTCTCTAAGCGATTTACAGATATATTATTACCCAGTCATCGGATTCAGACTTGCCGGTACACAATGTATGCCCATTCTCCACTCCCTGGGAAGCATTCCAGCCAGGCGTCATTTTACAGACGCTCACAATGCTAAGCAAACCACAATTATTAACTTCCACATCCTACCGGGTACCCATTTAACACCTGGGTGGAAAGTGGCATATGTAGATTAATGCCTTGCCAAAGGACATTAGTGCCGTGTCGGGATCAAACCACGACCTTCTTATTTCAAGGCAAGTGCTTATTTCACTCGACTATCGGACACTTCTATCCTTTGGCAAGACATTGATCTACATTTGCCACACTCCACCCAGGTGAAGTAAATGGGTACCTGGTAGGAATTTATTCCTTGAAACGCAGCGCGCGTAACAGCTGCACTGCTAAAGCCAGGGTAATTATGCTGCATTATTGTAGAGTGCTTAGAGACTTCTGACAAAGTAAGTGTTAGGCGCTATGTAAGCACTGTGATTATTTATAACACTTGGTGCAGGTGTAGCTCTTGGCTCCAAACCGACGAAAAGGTTTATGTAATTTCCCCATTTATAATTCACCCTCTTCACAGATAACAGTATCTTCAGGAGGAATGTACACACAGAAGCTTGATCTGAACAACTTACAAAGTGAGAAGATGGCCACCTTTGACGGAACGATGTCGTATGCAAACCAAAAAGTAAGCTCAGAATCTTTGTCTCCTGCAAGAAAATAAAACAGTTTCATCATATTTTTTTTTCATCAGATGTTGAACCTCAACCCAAATATTGAGAAGAATGGGGTGCTACAAGTTGAACGGTCTTTAAACAAAAATTATCATAATTTTCAAGCAAGTAATTGAACTGCATTAAAAAAAGAGACTGTTGAGTTCAGTTAAAGGGGGAATAAATTGTGAGCCTTCAAATTCTTTTTATATCAGTTTTTGAAGATTTTATGATAAAAATGTCCACTAAAAAAGATGCTCTTTGAATGGCCTCATACTCAAAACATGACAAGAAATAGCTGAAGTTTTGGGGTCAAACATTTTGGCGTTGAGTACTTGAGGTTTTCATCAAGATTGAATCAATTTCCTTTTAATTTGATGATTCCAAAACCTTGCAGTATGCAACAATCCCTATGCACTACATAATCAACATTTCCAAATTGTTTCTAGACAGTTTATTTCATGATATTATTGTTTGTCCAGAACTCAACTTTATATTTGAACTTATTGAAAATCCTTACAATATAAAATACAAAATTTGTTTTGATTGATTTATTTTAATCTGATTTGAATTATTTTGTTTGGTTGATAAATTGACCAAAGAATGCATTAATTTTGTAAAAGAGATAATTTATTGGTAATCATGAATGAAAGTGTTATTTCATGTGAAGTGATTTTCATTCTCTCTACTACCATTTATTACTTGCCATTTATATTTATATGTTATGCTTTTGTATGTATCTTTTGTAAATTCAATTTGTTCCAGCCTCTGGCTGCTATTTGAATGTTTTTTAATCAATAAACTATATCAAAACCGTCTGCCACTGGCACATATCACTCTTTTCTCCTGTTCTTTCACCTATTTTAAAATGACTCGCAGCGTCAGCAAGTCATCATGACGGAGCAGTGGGCCAAGAAATACCCCGAGATCAAGTTCTTCACGATGCATCCAGGCTGGGCTGATACACCGGCTGTACAAAACTCCATGCCAGACTTCCATGCAAGGTTTAAGAATAAGCTGAGATCCCCAGAGCAGGGAGCAGACACTGTCATTTGGTTGTGTCTGGCTAAGGCTCCGTTGGATGCAGAGAGTGGAGGCTTTTACTTGGGTAAGTCGATGGGGTTATGATGATTCTGGGGAGTGTTTCACAAAGACTAAGATCAACTTTAAGTTGTGGCGTGCGCCTGTAATCCAGCTAACAGTGGAAGTTACAAACTGATTCAGCCGAGGACGCAGGTTCGAAACTGATTCACGTCTTTCTGATGGTGACGTTTAAAGGTCGGTCCCCAGACGTAAATAATCATATCTGATTGATACACGTCTGTAAAAACCCAATACACACACACACACACACACAATTGGAATTAGGCCGTTCATGCCACTGTTTGTTCTCACCATTATGATCTTTAGATAATATTTTCTTTTTCAATAGTGAACTATAAAATGTAAACAAATTATGTGGATTTGTGACCATGATTTGTACGACCCTTGAGAAAGCAATGCCATGAATGGTGAGAGCTACCAGTGGCATGAATGGCCTGCCATAGTTAATTCCAACTTAAATTTGATCTTAGTCTATGTGAAACACTCGCCTGGTGTATTATTCATTTGTCTTTCTTTTACCTTCCTTCCCTATTTCCCTAATTGTCTATTTGTCTTGTGTTTGTTCTCTTTATCTTTATCTCTCTTTTGTGCTGTCTCTTCCTGTCTCTGATTCTGTCTATCTCTCTCTGTCTCTCTCTCTCTCTTCTACTGTTAATGAGTCTTGCTGTACTAGGATTGGTCATGGTGATAACAGGCCTGCACATGAATATCTTCTTTTGAATGTATCCACAATTCTATATCTTGGTATTGTGGCCCATTCTGACATATCTTGTTCTCATATTTTTTCTCTTGTCAAAACTATCTTTTTTTTTTCTTCAGTCAAATTGTATTTGTCTTGTCACATCTACTGTTTGTATTTGTCAGTGAAATATTTTTCTCCTCTCTTCTCTTTTCCCCTCTGTCATGCACTCAATTTATGTTAACCTTACTTCTTTTCTTTGTTTACTCTCTTTATTGATAGAGAATGTTCCTGCCTTTTCCTTTGAGGTCCTATTTTCATATATATGTTATGTTTTCTTGTTTTTCTTGGTTTCAGATCGCAAACCTCAGTCAAAGCATCTCCCTCTTGCATGGACCAAATCATCAGCTGGAGATGAAGAGAAACTCATGACGATACTAGGAGACATGGCTGCAAAGTTCAGCAAAGAATAAGCTTGTGACAGCATAAAAGTGCTGTGGTCAGGACATAAATACCATTATAAATCTGGATTTATATAGCGCTTAATTCCAAGTACTGTCTCTATTAAAGCGCTTCACAGATAGTCTTATTACCCCGGTCATCAAATTCATATGCACAGCGGCATTGTCTTCACTCCCTGGGGAGTATTCCTACCATATGGTATTACCACGAGGGCATATGGCAATTAATGTCACAAAGGCTTTCGTCATACTACCAGGGCCCCTTTTCACAAAACTTGTGACAAACTGGTGACAAACTGGTGACAAACTGGTGACAAACTGGTGACAAACTGGTGACAAATGACAGTTTTTGTTATAAGCTACTGTACTCCTTGCTTCTGATTGGTTATCAGCAGATTTGTCACTGACTTTTGTGATCGTAAAAAGGCTTTGTGAAACAGGTTCCAGTTCACCATTTCTCTCCCGGGTCACTTTTCACTTTCTTTAGATGATGAGCTTTTATTTGATATAACATCTATTTGAATCGATGTCTACTTTAAAGTAGTCACCTGAAGAGTCAAAAGTGTTTTGAATTGATGCAAAATTGTTATCATTGCGAAGGGGAGGCCTTACTGATCAAATATTACAACTTCCCTCTTCAAAATATGTTTTGGGCCTGCAGTAATCATCTCTCAAATTTGTTAATTTTGACATCCAGATTGTCATGATAATGAATATGTATCAGAATATGTAAATGTGACACCTATGACCTCACGAGGTCAGATCGCATGTGTGCGATGTATATGCGATACGCGAGACTTGATACCCAGTGCGGGTAATAAACACCAGACTATATGGTTATGGAATTCAACTACTTTGTTAGTTTGTTTGCACTTAATATGTGACACAGATTTTCTGCCTTTAGTGGTCCTCCGTAGAGCGTCAAGATTTGTGATGTCACATGCGAGACACAGTTAGCCACAAAAATTGCATTTTACGCCTTTCCATGATAACTACATTATTTTCCAGCAAATTCTTCGTGTTTTTCAAGAGAAAATCTTTCCATCCATACACTGTATATAACTTGTCCATAATTATCAGTTGTGAATTTTCCTCGGGTGACTACTTTAAATATTTCAATAAGCAAGATGTAGATTCAAACCAAGGGTTTAACAGTGTGCCTGATTTCTAAAAGACAATGTTCCAGTTTTTAAAGTATGGGGTAAAATACCTCTTTTTTTATATCTCAATTTCTCTGTCTTTCTATAATCGCACAAAAGCTATAGTTTTCTGATACTTTTAAGTTTTATATTTATTCATGTTTTATTACATTTTACTGTCCTATAACTCCAGAGATATGCAGAAAATATGAATGTAAATCGGCCCAATGAGACAGGATGACATACAGAATGTTCAACCCTTTATGGGATTAACTGTCCTACGTTGTTGACTGATACACCAGTTTAAGGTTACAACAATGAGCATGCGCAGACATGGGCGCCATCGGTGGTTATTAAGATAGCGCCCATGGATGCAAATATGATGTGAGCACACAGCGCCGGCAGTGAAGCACCGATACGTGCACATCTGAAAACATTGAAGACATCACTGCCTGCGCTGTGCGCTCACATCATATTTGCTTGGGCGCTATCTTAATTACGCATAAACCATTGTCCTCTAGAGGTCAATGGCTTGTTTACTTATAAATTAAAATAGTGCCCGTAACCATAAACTGATGTTTTTGATAATGGTAAAAAAATTATTGAAAATTAGTGCAATACGATTGTAGTAGTTACTGAGCTAGCTGGTCATTGAGATAGGACATGGCGATTTACAAACACATTCCTGCCTCATTCAATCATGATATGTAACTTAACATGACGCGATTGGTTATCCAGCGTTTCTGCTTTTTACTGTAATAGTAGGTTTCAGTGAAGGGTAAAATTAATATTCTGTGGAAGTAATTATTGTGGTGTGTAAATAAATCTAACCTACACCACGATTTATGTGATGTTTGATTTAAACAACCTTTTAGGATAGTTCTTTTTTGTTCATGGTAATAGACCTGTTTGAAATCAATATTTGTACTACATGTACATTGCATATTGAAATCAGTCACTTCCCTGTTTATCTATTGTTAATGTTATGAACAATTAGAAAGGCCAATATAATTCAACATTTGTATTCTCTCAAATATCTTGTTTTTTCAGATTTAGTCCGATATATACTCCAACTCAGTTTAAAATATTACTTGCAAATAAACAATCATACCAAAGGTAATTTGTTTGAAATGTTAATGAATATTGTCTGATGAATGCAATTTTGAATCTCTTGATCGATGCAAAAATGAAGTAGATGTAAATTTCATTTTTTAAATGTATTCATGCTGCCAATTCTTTGAAACTTTATTTATAAACATGTATGAGCTGTATTATTTAATGTATTTCATGTAATAAAATGGAAAATAAAGATTTATATAATGTAAGTAAACTTTTGTTGTACCATACACCGATGTCTTTTGTAGGAGTATAGAAGTCTGAATCGACCCATTCGTACACGTCGGACATTATTGCCTTGTCACATACAAGATTCTCCCACCAAATGAATAAATAACTATCTGTCAACATTTTGTTTGGAATAAGTCTGTAATTTCAGTACTTAAATGGAGATAAAAGGTCTGATAAATGTAGTTACTAATGTATTTAGACATTTGAAGAAAATAAAGGGTAAAGATAATGTGTTAAGTTGGAATTTAATTAACATGTAAGTGTATGCAGCACTGGCACAGGTTTTAACTGATACATTCAGGCACTGCCCCTCACCAAAAAAAAGATACATGTCAGAATGAAATAGCATGGCAAGGAACACAAAGATGACATCAAAAGACAGTGTCATTTTGGATAACTCTTATTTATTTACATTTACAAATAATATATCTTACATGCACAGCACAAGACAAATCCAAGATTAATAACCTTTAGGTTGTATTTGGGTAAACAAAACTGATGTTTTCCCAGTCAGAAATGTGGTGACTAACTGCTAAAACAGGCATATAATTCTTTCTGGTTTTACAACCTAAAATTAAACAGATGTGTCGTCTTTTTTTTAATTTCAATTTTAATCTGATTCCATTTATTTTCTATTTTCAAAACAAGATTCAGCATATATATACATTACATGGGTAAATAATTACAATATATGACTCAAAGCACACAATAGTGGGACACCTTTTAAAAGGGAGGTGGTTGTAAGCATAGGTCCATGATCAAAGGGACTGCTTCGTTGAAAGTCCATTCTTAATAGGTCCATGTTGTAAGCAGGGTCTCAAATATTTCCCAAACAAAACAAGGCACAAGTCTAATGAAAACCTATTAAAACTTGAATGAAACAATCAAAGAGCTTGTGAGATCTATGAGATCTTGTTTGATTTCATTTGACTAAAATGAGGTACCGTACATGTTAATGAGCACATCTTGCATGTGAATATATGGTTGAAAGTTTGAAACCTCATTGATGGACGAGTCTTTCAAAGAAATAAGACCGAAGCAATCGGGTTAAGAATTGTAATCAATATCAACATGATCCATGATTGCAAGTATAGGCTTACACTTCACAAAACCTTGCTTAGACTGCCTTTCTTATTTGAAGGTAGGGGGGTACAAAGATTTAGTTAACTTAATAATTGATAAAAGTTTAATTATTTTCAACAACAAACAAAATTGAATATTACATTAGATTGCTTATGAAAGAGAGCACAACATGATATCCACACACATGTACATGTACAACCCTCACCAATGTCTTCTCTCTTCTACTGTTTAGCCTCATAGACTAAATGTAGGATCAATTTCATTCTCTACAAAATAGTCAAATTCTATGTCTCCATCGATCCCTGGTTGATTTCATGTATGACTGCTGAGAGCTAGAAAGGTGTTCAGTCTGTGTAAAACAATTCAAGTTAATGCCCTCCTGTTTCTTAACAGGCAGTATTAAAAGGGCCTGCTATCCCCCTGTATTAATCTATGGATCAAAACCCTGGACTAGCTAGTACATTATACATGTAGAGTGCAAGTGGTACAAAAGTCGACTGTGGCAATGCAGTTTGTTCTAATAGTTGATCGGAGCCACTAGACGGTTAGTTTTATCTAGTCTTGTTCTACTATACAAAAGTAGTCCCAATAATTGTGCCCCATCCCCGGTTGGTTTCACATTATGTCTCTGCTCAAACAGTCCACTTCGTATTATAGGTGACATAGGTCTTCAGTCCTGGTTGGTTTCACATATGTCTCTGCTCGTTCTCAGAAAGGTCAGGTTGTCTGATGCGTGATTCCATGTCAGGATTCTTAGCAAACGTCTTCAGTAGATCCATCACTCCATGATCGTACTCCTCGGGTGTTGGTTTGTGCTCTGTGGGGTAGTAAATGGCAGGAATACCGACATTAGTTTAGCACAGGATCGAAACTTAATCCAATATACTTATGACAGAATGTATCAATACTTATAACTAATTAAAACTTTATTATTGATTTTTGTCCTGTTAAAGATTATCAATTTTAGTCAAAAAGGTTGTCATATATATATCAAGAGGAGATACCAATACATTAATACATTTACTTGAAGTCATCTTACAGAGCTTTAAAGCTTTAAAAGCCTTGGTCGATGGTACAAAAGTAAAAGCAGCTTCTTAAAGACAGACAAAAGGGATGCTTAGAGACATTGGGTAATATATGAAACTTTGTGGATATAAAAACAAGTAATCATAGTTCATACTTTCTTGAAAGAACTTTGAAGGACTGTCTGTGTATAGTATATGAAAATAAAAAAGGAACATCTACAGAATAAATGTCTTTGTCAGTCAATAATAAGCCTCTTCACATGCAGCACTCTGTAACTGTATCCTGGGTAGAAACATACATGTACATGTACATGTAATTGTTAGACTGTGGGCTGACTTCTGAAAATGTGAGCCATTTTTCAATTCCGTGGTCCACAAATCCGAACCACACACTTTTACTTGTTTCTGGGGTACTTTTTGGTGCTGATTTTGATTTTTCCACTTGCCAACCCCAAAAACTACAAATAAAAGAGATATTTGGTAATTTATGCTAATTCATGCAAAAATGTGATTTCGGCTTATGTACACGTTCTTGAAGTTGTTTCGTTGTTGTGTAAAAAGATAATTTGAGTTGAGATTAATGCAGTTTATAATTTAAGCCTTGAAATATAGATGTTATTATGTATTTATTACAAGTATTAAAATAATGAAGATAAAATATGCAAATTTATGCATATATTTGTCCACTTGTTTTCACAGCATGAAACGGAGGAGAGGGAAAGTTATATTTTTGGTTGTGTAATGACAATGTTTTTTTTTCTCAAAGTAATCCAATTTATCTTGTCGACACATTCACTCAACAATCAAACAAACAAACAAACAAAAACAAACAAAAACAAACAAAACACATCCACAAACACCAGCAACTTTCTTGTATTAATTTTGGCGTTACGAGTCAGTACATGTATAATATTATGTCTGGGAATACTACACTAATTCGCACACATCTTCACACCCTATCGCTCACACATTAACTCAAACAAACAAACAAACAAAAAACAAAAAACAAAACACTCACAAACACTAGCAACTTTCTTGTATATTACACCCTATAAAAGACTTGATACTAACATACACTGTATAAATATGGCAAGGCACATTAAACTTTGATTTATTTACACATTCATTTGGCATTTTTAATTCTCACAAGACTTATGAGTTTGGGGCATGCATTCAAATTTCTTCTACAAACAAAATCATTTCTTTTTATGTCAGTGCTACATGACTACATGTAATATACTTGACAATGATGATTCATATTTGCTTGTTTTAGTGTCCTATCAATAATAGTTCAACAGAGAGAAGAAAAAAAACTTTTGCAAAGAGCAAAGATGATAAACTTCAAATGGTTGAAAATATTCCATCCCCCCCCCCCCAAAAAAAAAAAAAAGTCAGGGGAGAAGTGATGTCTTTTACGGATGTCTGTTTGGCACTCTGCACTGTTCACTGCATTTCAATTTCCATACTTGCAATGCTTAGCATACTTATACGTGAAGAAGAAAAAAACACCTCACAAACCAGATATTCATATTGCCAAGTGAAAACACTAATAATCACTTGTAAGTGAGGATATTTACACAAATTTTTGACAAAAAACTTTTCTGAAATATACAGATCTTAGCATAAAAAGTATGTGTTCATGTCGTATACAGTAGCTGGATTGTATACGTGTAAACAAGTCCTATACATAGATAGGTTAACATATAGAATAAAAAAAGCATACTGGATATTCTTATTGCACAGGTCCAAATCATACCACCGGTTGGTGCCCTCCTACATTTAGGAACGGTTGTCATTATCTGATCATCTTACACATCCTCCTGATGATTAATAAAGAAAAATAAGAAATACATGTGTTGACTTTCCTCTCAGACATAAAGTGTACAATGTATGTACTTACATTTCAAGTTACAATAAGCATAATGCATAATACATTATTTTTTCTTTGCTTTTGGTTTTCGTATTCACATTCTTGCAAAATGTCCCATTTCATCTAGAACTTAGAAGGGACCAATAATTTCAATACAATGCTACACAAATTACAAATGAATGTCTCACTGTGTTACATAATTGGGTTTTACACATGAGCAACAACATGACTTGTAATCAATCCCTATTTGTATCTTTGAAATACTGCACTACATCCTACAACGTAACTGCAGTTATTGTATAAACAGGAATTTCTCATACTTTTGAGTTCATTTTAGTTGAAGTGCACATGATTGTATAACAATCATTTACACACCAATTTGTAATCTAAAGCAGAAAGCGAATTTAAGTGAAACAATTTCACAGTCATTTGTAAAAATACGCTTTAAAAGTAGATTGGTGTTCAATGAGGATGCATGAAAATAAGTTATGGAGAAACAAAATCTGAAAAATGCACAAGAAAAAATCAGGGACACACAAATACAGTACAGCAAATGATAAATGCTTTCCAAATCGAATACTATAGTAGCCCATGCTATTACTTTTCCCCGGCAATGCAGCATCAAAATGTATTGATCACCCAACACGTCTTCTTGTCAATATAACGCAATGTACTTCAAAATGACAACAGTTTTATGAAACTGAATGTAATCCTGGGCTGCATCCTTTTCAATGACACAAAATATCATCTGAGTCCCCCATTTCTTCTACCATTTCGCCTTTGGAATAATTCACAAGAAAACAATTTCACATGATGAAAAGGATATGTGGAACATATAAGTCTATGCTATTTTATCACAAATGTATTATTATTTCAACTTCTAATCCCATTTGCAGCTGTGGAGCATCAAATTACAACACAAAAGCAACATGAATAATAAATACAATTAATACAACATACATAGATCTATGTACCAACACGTAATTTACAAGGTGTCGAAATATTAAACGATAAATGAACTTATTCACTGGATTTTTTTCCAAACAATGACACCCTTCCTTCTTACTCAAAATCAGAGTCTTCATTATCTTCATCTTCTTCTTCCTCTTCTTCTTCTCGCTCTTCAGCAGTGTCAGCAACTTGATTTTCACATCTTTCACAATTGCACATTTCATTGCACATTTCAGTGCACGTACGGACTACGGTATCATTATTGATTGGCAGTCTTTCTTGCAATATCAGCTTCTCTTGAACCAGAAATCTTGATCTAGCGAAGGCAACAAGTCAGAAACTTGGACCATCCTCTACTCTAGACTGAAAAACTATGACTTTTCCATCTTGATCAGAACATAAATGCATACAACAAAAGACCTTTTTGGTAGCAGACGTCACATCCATCCTTGTCCATACAGGCTACAGCACACATGCAATATTTATGTACAACAACCAACCTGAATCATATTGTACGAGCCTGCTCACTTTGCATGCATTGTGGACAGTCTACTTCCCATACATAGACAAGCTACACACACGTACACACAACACAACATGCATGCATATGTGACCCGGCACCACAAAACCACCAAAATGTCGCAAAAAATTATTTTCCTGATTTCATCTGATTATGAAAGAAGAAGTTCTCCTCATTAAAATGGTATATTACTTGTCCAAATTGAAGCTTCCTAACCCTTTCAATTTAGTGAATGAAAAGAGCTGGTGAGGGAGGTTACTGGTATTAAATTGTGAGAAAGAGAGCTTTAAAGTTTGGGGCTATTCAAGCATGCGGAGCAAGCAAACCACAGGGAAATCAATAGAAGGGTGAATCAAAAGGCCATAGCAACCACTATGAAGAGATTTTCAGATTAGGCTGAAATTTGGCCTGATGGTCAAACATAGACTGTTCATTATGTTTCTGAGGTTTCAATGTGTGGACTTAAGTCTTTCAAAAGTTATTATGTTGTAAATGTATAGAGTTGTAATTGGACAGATTAAGTGAACTGCAACATAGTGCCGAGACACCTGCACTAGACAATGCCTATTCATGGTGGACCCGGAGTCTTTTTGTTCCCCCTTACATAACACTGCTTGTCCCCTATCTTGTTTTGTATACATCTGGGCAACTATTTGTAACCACATTATCAGGAATTCTCTCGTCGCTGTCTTGCTATAATAATGTTATTACTCTTGATCAACAAATTCTGGATATGTGATGTACAATCAAGCTACTCGAAGTCGTTAACGGAGAATATAAGACGAACGCAATCTGGAACTCGGATGTGAAAGCGGATACAAACAAAATGGCGCGCCGCACTGATTGCTATAACGGACCAATCACAGCCCGCGTAGCACGACCCGTTAGCAACGACCGACCATTTCCGGACTACGATAATTTCGCTCGGGAAAAGTGATCACATTTTGGAAGAGACCGAAGGCTGTGCGAAAAAAACTGGTCTAGAAAAACCGTTTAAAACACATCTTTTACTATGTTTTAGACTTCCAAATTTTGATACTAGGTACAAAAAAGACCACTCTTTCAGAAAATGCAAAAAAACAAAAATCTATTTTTTTCACCTAAATTGACATTTTAGCTGATTACGGAGAATCGCTGGTTGCGACTTTTTGTTGGTTTTGTGGTGCCGGGTCACATATGTACATGGGCATGCTGTGTGTGTGTGGCTTGGCCCTGCATGCCCACGTACGGTCCATATGCATGCTGTTCACTAATATTCATATACACTAATCATGGATAGTTTTTATTCATTTTCCTTTTATTTTGTAAGAGCTGAGACTGGCAAGTGGTTTCAGATGTATTTGCATATTTTTAGGAAAATATTACAGCTGACAAAATGTGGTGCGAAATTGTGGTCACGAAACAAGTGATTTTCAGGTGTCAGCCCATAGTCTATGTTGAACAACAGTCACAAAAGACTACTCTTTTCAATAGACTTTGATCACTATGAAAACGATAAGGATTATTTGAACCAGATTTGAAAACATACTTAATGTATATACAATTCTATGATTTAAAGAAATATATTCTGTATCAAAAATATGTGTTGGTTGCCAATTTACAAATCATTAAATCTTTATTCACAGTGACTTACGTACAACCCAGTAGAAGAGATCCCAGTCATTATCTGGCTTATTAATCAGGGTATCATATTGATCCAGTTGCTCTTCATCAAATCCCTCTAAATAACGACCTGCGAATGTGCTGTAAAACGAGGAGATAAAACAAAGATTAAAAGATTTGTGATTTATATCATGTTTAGGGAATTTAATCGCCTAAATAAAAGAAATAGAAATAGATTCCTTTCCTACCTTGTCTCGTAGAAACACCTGTTGAGTACAGATACTTGGAACATATATTATATCACAAGTAGTAGTTCAAATATTGCACAGCACCCGTAGAAAGAATATGTAAGACCATGTACAAAGTAATGACGCTTCTTCGCGAATTAAGTAAAGAAGAAGAAACTTATAATCTCTATAAAGTAATAAGGCCTCAGAACCGAGTAGAGAAACAAGCGAAGAAATAGGACAAGAATTAAGATGAAGCTGAATTAGCTTTGCTGTAGATCGATTCAAGACTCTCTAGAATACATGTGCTCTATATGAACAGCTCAGGAGAAGTGATGAACATAGGTGTGGCAAATAAAGCAAGCAAGTGAAATGTGCCTGTATAAGCTATACCACTAGGTGGTTGCACATCCCAACCCATAGGGTGTGGAATGTGCTTGCCAGAATAAGTATGTATGGCACTCTAGTAATGTAACAGGTGTCACTAAAGAAATGAGTGACAATGGAATAAAAGGCTAGACTTCAAGCCACACAATATAGACAAGACAATAATATACAAATGCAAAGTTCTCCAAAGGTCAAGTCACTACACATCCATATAAAAATACTCAGATATATAGGCTAAGATGTATGAATAGTACATTACAATTAATGTATATGGGAAAAATTAAAACTAGAGAGAAAGAGTTAGGAGAGGGAGGGGAAGGAGGGGAAGGAGAGGAAAGGAGAGGAAAGTAGAGAGAGAAAGAGAGAAAGAGAGAGAGAAAGATGGGGGTGAGGGATAGAGAATTAGAATTGAAACAAATATAGATAATATGAAATAACCCAAAATTTATTTTAAAAAAGGAAAATTCCAGCCAATTGACATATTGGCGATGAAAACTATAACATAACCAAGAAAGTTGGGCCAAGGAAGCCATGTGGAAAGAATGGATATATCATCATTATCATCATCATCTTCGTCTCCATTGTTAACATATCACCATTGTCATCACCATTATACAGATGAAAGAGATGATCCTGTTGGAAGTTCTGGTCGTTCCATCAAGAAGAACATGTCAATTTTCATCAATAAATGTGATGGAAAAGTACCTTAGAATAATTCCATTTTCCAGCATTCCTCTTTTGCGGCTCTGATAAACGAGTCTCGCTCTTTTCAGCTCCATAGATTCATTCTGCGGCTGCTTCCATTCTGGAATGGGGGGTTCACCTTGAGGAGGTTGATGTGAAAGAAGGCAAGCACTCCCTCTTAATACCTTAAGAAAAAAGAAAAAGAAATAAGTAAAATAATAAGAAAAAGAAAAAGAGTTAGGTCTCGATCTCGTCTAGACTCGAGACTAGATAAGATAAAAATAGTCTAGATCTAGGCCTAGATAGTAGATCTAGATCATAGAGATATATACTTAATAAGGCTAGAGTGCGGACTCGTCATACGCGCCCGTTCAAAGCTCTGTGCGCGCATGGAGCGCGGTCCGCCATTACTAAGGAGGGCAAAACATCGAGAAATACCCGGATGTTCCATCGAAACCGTGCTATTGATAAGCAATGTGAAGCTTCATTTTTCGGGTTGATTTATCGGTTTTCGAGTATGAAACATTATAATTGTGGTATTTTGCATAATGCATGAACCCTACTCATGCCTCAGTCATGGTATCTGGTGTAGGTCAAGATTAATTACGGATGTTATGGTGAGGTAAAAGGGACACAAAAAGCTATTTATATTTCAGTATATCTTCAATTTTTCTTCCTCTTTGTCAATATAAAACTGCGATATTATGACATTAAATATTACTTGGCTTTAAACCAATCAGAATCAAGCATTTGGGACTTGTATTTGATATTTATGTCATGATATTAAACAAAGTTTTATGCTACAGGGCCAATACCGGGGGCCAATGTCTTTCTAATTCAGTTATTATGAGAGCCGGGGTTTATTGATTTAAAACGCTTTAAAGGTAATATATTCATTTTATGGCTATTATAAACAGATTGATAATTATAGATTTGGGATAGAGATGGGTATGTAGATAGCTAGACACATAAATAGATGGATAGATAGATATAATATAGAAGGATAGGTAGATAATGAAATGCAGATAAAGGACGATACTGAAGATAGGAAGAGGGGGAAGGAAAATGTTATTTACTCATCCAATCATTCATCCATCTATCCAAACATTCTTTTTCTTCTTCTCTCACTCATTTTATATCAAATTCACACCTTACGTCTTTCACCCATTCTCTATAAAATCTCTATTTTTGTCTGAAAGAATAATTCAATTTTTTACAGTTCACTATAAATATATGAATATTCTTTAAAAACAGCTGATCATTGATGTAATAATTATTTATTCACACCACTTTTTTTCTTCATAAATAATATTCTCCTTGATACAGTGTATTTCTTATTTTCTTCATCAACCAGTTTAGAGAATAAACTTATAATTAAATTTGAAGAAAAAAATGAATAAATGAACCTTTTATTACCACACGGCACACGTGTGTTGATATTCTACAGCATAGGCATTTAAGTTTTGACATTTTATCGGACATATATACTGCAATAATACATCACAATTGAAAGGACAGACATTGCAAAAACAACACCTCAGATTTTAGCCCCAAATTTACTGTCACGGATCATAGGCAACACAACCACAACAAATTGATTCGCCACCAAAGACAAGCATTACACATCCCAAAACCGCCACAATAACTCCCCAAAACATAAATGTCAGGAGGCCAATGTCTATGTGTCAAGATGTCAGCGATAACGAACACTTTATTAACTAGTCTTGGCTCCAAGCGCAACGCAGGCGCGTCACATTTACTAATAATACAAAGACATTTCATCGGGTAATAAATGCAAACCAGAAATAGTAATTGAGCATATATATTCCAAGTCACCTGTATTGCTATGAAGAACTATAATTGAAGGGACTTACATCTCAGGATACTGCACTACACTATTCAGTGAAACCTCATAGTAACATGGTCTTTTGACATCATTATTCATCAGGTATAATAATAAATTTGAAACTGATTACCCTCAAATGTACACAGTAGATACAACAAGCCAAAGAGTGCACAATCTTATGGGTGTACATCTTGTGACATTATTCCATATAATTTTTCTGTTATCAAATCTCTTCAAAAGCAGTTTCCATTTTGGAACAAAATTCAAACCTATGTACAAAACATACATATCCATACTGTACCTGCAGAATCAAAGCACATGTAGAGTGCAAATAATTTGCAAAAATTATAGCAACTGAATCAGATACAGCAGGTCCAATCATGAAGCTTATAGAGTAAATATTCAAATACAGTGTACCTCACAACAACTCAAAATTCAAGTACATTTTGTTTAACCCCTAATGTAATCAACTCTTCTAAGTTCCACTTTAGTTTGCCTTCGTGTAAAGTTAACAAACAGAAAATTATGGTTAGGTTGTGCAACTGTCACAATGTGTCCCAAAAATTTTATTTCATTACACAGAACAAAG